>CM062351.1:21880711-22149065 GCA_031216105.1 Dalbergia cultrata | reverse complement strand
TAAATTAATTCTTCTTAATTTATATGTTTAAATTGTAAATATTTTGCTAAAGTATTTTTTCTTAATTTGTGTTTTTAAATTTTAATTTTTGTCTTCTTTGATTGAAATTCTAAAAGGGGTTATTAATTAATTTGCACAACTCACTAAGGTACCGTTTAAATACGGGTGTACTAGGGGTGCTGTAGGATTAAGTTCTTACCCTTCTCTAGACATAACCGACTCCCGAACTCATATCTGGTTTACGAAGACTATTTTCTAAAATAAAATGGGTTTTTCCATGTTTTCCCAATTCAAATAAACTTGGTGGCGACTCCCAATTTCCAAAACTATTTTTCACCGTCCCGTCGTGATCCTGGTTGCGACATTCCCGTTGCATTTTCTCTGAGTTCGAGGAACTCATTTTCCATCGTTTTCTCATACTTTCCTTACTGCTAAACACCTTTAGAAATTCACGTTCTCACATTTTCTTTCCTTTTTCTCACCAACCAAACACATTTGTCACATTCATTTTCTCATTTCTCTATTTTCCTACTGCTTCTTATTACTGTTTTCTTTTGTTTCTGAATCTTTCCCAAAAGCAAATCCAAATCCCTAAAATTAAAGAACACTTTCTCATATCTCAGACTTCTCCATTCATGATTAGTTTTGCGGTGAGTTCGAGGTCGCCTCTGCTGCTATCATCTTCTTTGCCGCTGGTTCTTGCTCCAGCGATAATTCATGGTGTCATTGATGATCCTCTTCTCTCATTGTTTCGAGCTTCGCCAATCTGGTGTGGTGGTCTCAAATATGGTTCTTTTGTAGCCGATCTACTTCATAGCATGATGGTTCTTCAGATCAGGCGACGTGTTTTTCCAGTGCACTGATCTTGATTCTGACGATGTTGTAGTGGTTTGTCTTTATCATCCTCTGTGATTTTTGTTCACCAGTGTGGCTCTTCTCTGTCTTCCTCCATTTTCAAATATTTTGTTTGCATCGGTTCGCGTTCTTCACTGGCGAGCTTCTGCCAGTGTGGCTCATGTTTCTGACGAGGCTTCGTTCAGTTTGGATTTAGATCGTATTGAGGTTTTTTTCATGGTGATTAGAGAAGAGAGGAGAATAATTGAATGCTAATGAGATGAAATTTTACTAATGATGTTAAAAGTATGTAATACAAGAGATTCAAGCCTTATATAGACAATAAGTAAATCTAACAAATCAATATTCTTAATAGCCCCCCGCAAGCTGAAGAATGCGTACTTAAGCATCTCTAGCTTGGGATGAAAGTACAATACATGACACAGTGAACAACTAGTATGAACTAGAGTTGAGGAATTGAGTAGAAACCGTATCCAACAACAAGAAGAAATTGCAAACCGTTCAGCTCCAACACTGGCAGAAACCACAACAACAATCTTCAATATACAAAACACGAACAGAGGAGAGGATTAAATCGCAAACAACAAGAATTAGTAATTGCAATCAAGGTCAAAAATTCGAACAAGTCACGAGCAACAATTCTTGAACAAAGAACATCAAACCAAGAGTAAAGAACCAACATCACAAAGTAACAATAAGCATTCAACAAATTTTGTATTAAAAAAACCTCAATACGATCTGAATCCAAACTAAACGAAGCCTCGTCAGAGAAACATGAGCCACACCGGCTGAAGCTCGCCAGTGAAGAACGCCAACCGATGCGAACAATATCTTTGAAAACGGAGGACGATGACGAAGAACCACACCGGTGAACAAAAATCACAAAGGATGATAAAGGCAAACCACTGCAACACCTTCAGAATCAAGATCGGTGTGCTGGAAAAACACATTGCTCGATCTGAAGAACCATCGCGCCATGCAGTAGATTGGCTACAGAAGAACTAGATCTGAAACCACCGCACCAGATCGGCGAAGCTCAAAACAATGATAGAAGAGGATCATCGACGACACCACGAATTATCACCGGAGAAAGAACCAGCGGCACAGAAGATGATAGGAGCAGAGGCAACCTTGAACTCACTGCAAAACTGATCATGAATGGAGAAGTTTGAGAAAGTGTTCTTTAATTTTAGGGATTTGGATTTGCTTTTGGGAAAGATTCAGAAACAAAAGAAAACAGTGATAAGAAGCAATGGGAAAATGGATTTGTGAAATAGAGAAATGAGAAAATGAATGTGACAAATGTGAGAAAATGTGAGAACATGAATTTCTAAAGGTGTTTGGCAGTAAGGAAAACATGAGAAAACGATGGAAAATGAGTTCCTCAAACTCAGAGAAAATGCAGCGGGAAGAAATTTCAAGGTGGATGGAATGGCTCTAATACCATGTTGAGAGCCACGGTGATCAGAGAAGAGAGGAGAATAATTGAATGCTAATGAGATGAAATTTTACTACTAATGTTAAAGGTATGTAATACAAGAAATTCAAGCCTTATATAGACAATGAGTAAATCTAACAAATCAATATTCTTAATGATGGCTCTCAACAATACACTTGAAATGGAACAACTAAGGCAGAATTAAGGTACAGAAAGTTAACATATTGGGGCAGTGGATCACACGTACTTTTTCCAAAGACGGAAACTTGAATCTATAGTTTCTTCTTCTGTAAAAGCTTGTGAGCCTCAACAAGTTTATTAATCCGAATTTCTCCATTTTCATGAGAGAAATCTCACTCGGACCATCATCATCATCACTAGCAACAATTTCCTCTAAACTTTCACAATCAGATATCGTCAAAACACGAAGTGTTGATAACCTTCTTGTCATTGATGGGGTCATAATATTGTCCACATCACAATTGGACACTTTAACTCATTCAGATTCTGAAATACCACGGAGGATGGGACTATTTTCTTCAATCTATCACAACGTTCTACCTTCAATTCTTCAAGGGAAAAAAGCTTAACTTCATTACTGTCATTCTTCTCAAAGATGTTCTCTATCCCACAGAGCCAAATGTCAAGCACTTGGAGTTGCTGAAGGTTCTCAACCACAGAGAATGGAAAGCCGTAATCTAGGCTTCTACAAATATGAACTTCGACCATGCAGAGGTTCTGAAACCTGAGTATTCCATGAGGGTCTTTACTCCGTATGTGTTTTAGCTTTGGTAGCTCTTTCAAAGTCAGTGTTCTCAAACGAGTTGATAGCCCCTGCTTGTTGGTAGCGACAGTACTCTGCTCTTGTATTTCAAATATAACCCGTAATTTATAACAATACCTAACAAATAGTGTCTCCTGATTGCGTAGGTTACGTTATTCAACACATAAGATGGAAATAATACATTCGACAACTTGCGGCAACTTGAAACTTCCATTTTATTCAGTTTACAGTATGAATTCGGAGCCAAATGACTGGGCCATAGCAACTCCAACTCATCCAGTTCGGAGATTTGCAGTGTCTCCTAGATTGGAAGCGTACCCTGCGGCTGCGATCATTAACATATTTACATATGTTCCAATTAAATACGCACAAGTATAAGATAATAAAATGATTTGTCAATGGTGTTCAACAGTGCTCACCTCTTCTCTAGAAATATCTTCCGGGAGAAATATCTTCTTGAGTCTTTCGCATCTTTCAATTTTAGGATGTTTCAGTTTTACCAGTGCTCTAGCCGCTGAGGATGGGAATAAACTTGTTAACCTTCTACAGCTGGAAATGTTCAAAGTCCTCAAGTTTTGAATGCAGGAATGTGTATCATCCCATATCTTACATGTGACGATCCCAGACAACTCCATGGTTTCAAGATTGGGCATTGCAACCTATTGGCATAAACAATCTTGTCGATATGGTTATTCTACATATTAATTGATTGGGAAATATTATATATTTAAGCACTTGTCCAATCATAATTACCTAAATTACCAATTAGTGTGTTTGGTGCTCATGTTAAAATGGGAAGTTCACTCTAAGACATCAAAATATATGCATCATAAGTGTAACGTGATTATAACAAAGTACGCGATATTTTTGTTACATCCATGGTTTTTAAGGGAAAAATAAATAGGAATGAAATATTGCAGAAGCATTCATAAATACACCTTTACCTTTTCGTCAAATAGTGCTAGAGGAGCGAGTTACGTATCAACCAACTCCCATTCCGTTAAGTGGAAATCCTCAACTCTAGTCAATAACATTTCAGCCCCAACATGTGAAAAATTGTTAGATTTGCAGAGCCCAAGAGCCAAGTGAACTTGAAAGGTTAGAGCCAGGCGGTTCCCATCCCCATCCCCATCCTTTCATAACAACAGATATGTTGTATCTTTGTAGATTTGCAAAGTGGTGCAAGTCCCTTGGAAACATTATTGAACCATCTATGATCATCAAGTCCAAAGCTGTCAGCTTATGCAAATTCCTTAGCTCACCTAGACTTGCATTGTTGTTGTGGTTGTTGCTTCCTTCAACCTCCCATTTGATAGGGCAATCCCTCATGTACAACGCTTCCAAGCATTGTAAGCTTGATAGAAGATTTTGGGGAATGAATCTCAGGTCTATGCAATAATTAACATTGAGCACCCGCAGATGAGCAACATCTCCTATTCTTTTAGAGAGCTCGACAAGTTCCTTAGCTTTTTTGAGGATGAGAATTTCTAAATTCGTGAGTTCTCCTATTATTGATATGTTTTCCAACAAACTTTTAAACAGATTTAATGATCAAAGGCCTGTCAAGCAACGAAGAGATAGAGGTGGTGGGTTGGTAAGCTTCATTTTACTTAAATATAGAACCTTTACTTCTCTCATTTTTGAGAAAAAATTATTCGGGATTTCCAATTTATCTGGAATTTTGAATTTCAAATAGTTTGCTCTAGTGACATGAAGTAAAAATACTTCCAATTTTGGGCACTCCAACTTTTCAGGAAGCACATTGATACGATAATTATGCAAGATAATGTGACGATAATTTAGAAGTTGATTGTTCCTTGGCCATTCATTTATTTTGGTTAATCCTTCCCCTGTATAAGTGCATGAGTCTTAAATACAATTAATTTAGCCACATCATGAACATCATCATGCATTTTAGCCCATTCGATTCCACTATCAAGCAAAAATGAAGAGGCCCTAAGGTCTTTTATCAATGTATGTTGTCTATTTCTTGCCTGTTCCAACGTGCTCATATCTTTATACGCGCCCAATCCCCAGCAAACTTGAAGTTGTTCTTCAGTGTGGATACCATAACCAACTTGTCAAAAAGAACCTATAAGCAAGAATATTGACTTAAGCTCCTTACGTTTTAGACGTTCGTAACTCAACTTCAAAATGCGGTTGACTTCATCATCACCACTGTTTGATTGCAATCTTGTTAAAGTATCTTTCCAGACGCGAACATCCAGCTCTTTTTTCAGATACTTTGCGACAATATCTATCAAAAGGGGCAAGCCAACACAATATTTGACCACATCAATTGCAATAGAGTTTGTACTTGGGTGTTTAACTACATCGCCTACTATCTTCTCAAACAACTTCCGACTATCTCGTTTAGAAAAAACTTCAAGAGGAAAACATATTTGGGTATTCATCCTTTTGCTCAACATGTCACGATCTCTAGATGTCAAGACCAACTTGCATTCTTTGCGATCAGCACACGAAGGAACCCCAAACTCTCCCAACTTCAGCTCATCCCAAATGTCATAAAAAATAATAAGAATACTCTTCTCATTGCTTATCCTTTCACGTAATTCTCCTGCTCTTCGTTCCTCTGTCTCTGCTTTTAATTCCAGACCCAACCCATCAGCAAATTGGCCTTGGATTCTTCTAAAATCCGGAGTATTGGTTATAGCAGTAACAATAAGCACAACCTCAAATTACCTCTCTGTCTTTGCTTGGTGAGCTAACTCTTCCATCAGTGTCGTCTTACCAAGACCGCCCATCCCATACACCCCAATCATGTTGATGTCAGGATCCTCCAATGCCTCCTTAATCTCATTCAATATTGACATTCTGGACTCCAGAGCTTCATAACCTCTAGCAGATGAAGAGGTTGTCATTTGAGGAGGGACAGGGAAAGAACTTTTCTTATATGGTCTTCCATCATCAATGATTTCAGAATTTTTTTGTGCCATCTCCTTAGCCTCCATGCTTAGCTTGAACCTTATGCACAGATTTGGAAATAGCCAAGTCAAGCATCTAACTTCTCCATGGCCATCATTGTCTTCATTAATCAGTTTATTGGCGTCAGCAATAGTGACTTCCACTCTATCCAACCGGTCCTGGACAGCAGCTGCAATATCTTCGCCATATTTTTGAGCATTTTCAACAGTTCGTGGCATATCAATCTTGTCGGCCTTCAGCTTCCGAACTCGGGTTCTGAGTTTGTCAAGGGTGCTCTTGTACGAGGTAAGGTAGCCAAATTGTGGCCCAACAAGTGAAAATATGAACCCAGAATTTCTAGCAATTGCAGTAACAATTTCCATCTCTTTGCTTCAAACAAGTATAGGCTCAGGCAAATGTACATGAAGTATTACATTACATTAAAAGCATTTCAAATTGGAAGTAACAGAATACCAAACGATTAGTTTTTTTGGTGTGAATTGCGTGGGCACTCGGTTTGTCTTGTTGATATAGGTGTCAACAGCTACAAAAGCATCTAAAGGCAGAAACATAATGAAAATAAAATAGAAAAAGCAAGAAAAACAAACTATATATGGCCTTGTATTAACCGAAAAAAAATGTTGGGAAAATGGAAAGAGTATCACCAAATTATACTGCCACAGTTTTGAAATTAACTTTGGTCAATTATCATAGTAGAAGTATAAAGTAATCAATGCAATGCAACACTTCAAAAAAAAAAAGACAAAACTACTATTTTAGTCCCTGTTAAATTTCACATCAGCCAAATTAGTCCCTGTAAAAAAAAAACTTCTAAATTGGTCCCTCACAATTTCAAATGTCAACCAAGTTAATCCTTCTGTTGACATCCACTAATGGAGCTTGCCTACATGTCCGTTAATGTGCTGATATGGCACCATTATCCCCTCTCTTAAACAAAATGGCAACGTTTTGACTCGATCTAAAACAACATCATTTCAACTCCCATAGTAGTTCAAAGGCCAACCCCAACCCCAACCCCAATTTACAGCGTGAAAACCCTTTCACCCAAATTCACTTTCACCATTTTGTCACTA
This sequence comes from Dalbergia cultrata, assembly GCA_031216105.1. Taxonomy (NCBI): domain Eukaryota; kingdom Viridiplantae; phylum Streptophyta; class Magnoliopsida; order Fabales; family Fabaceae; genus Dalbergia; species Dalbergia cultrata. The sequence goes on along the minus strand of CM062351.1, from coordinate 22,141,969 downwards.
CCCTAAGCCTCTTTCCATCATCTTTCTCGTTCCCTCCATATCCCTGTCCACATCATCTCAATCTCCCTCCAAAGCATCAAACACATATCTCATTTTCATCCAAGGTGGAACAAACGACGTTGGTGGAAGCGAAACGAAGGAACAGTTGCAGTGTGTTGCGGGTCACATGAAGCACAACGAAAGCAGAAAAGGTTAGTTTCTTTACTTCCTAAAATATTCAATGGTCCCAAGTAAAAATGATGAAAATGATAGTTAATGGCTGGTGGTCCTTGTGTTGCATGAGTATTATGTTGCTTTTTTCAAAATATTGTGTTATGTTATGGCTTTAATGTGAAAATATTATTTGTTGTTTGATGGATTTAACATGCTTGTCCGTTTGTGGTCATCATTGTTTATTTATGTCTTTTATATGGTTTTGTACCATTCAGATAACTGAGTATATGGTACCTGTTTTTCACCATGGAGGTCGGTTTGGAAGGAATGAAATGGGGACTCTTGAATATGTGAATGGCAGTGAACATAGGTTCCCTCGGATGGATGTAGATCTAGTTAACCTATTTGACTTTGTAACCCTTTACAAAAGCCTAGGGTATCATAGTTATAAGACAATATTTTGGTTGGATATGAATTGCCATGATAGTGAGTTTAGATTTAAGCCTAGATATGGAGATAAGGAGTTGAATGAGATGTGTGATGCTAGGCTGAATAATAAAGAGTCAATTGAGGTCCATATTTATTTTGAGCATGCTATAGAAGTTCCTGAAATTATCCAAGTTAAGGAGATTCCTGATTCAAGTTCTGATTCTAATGGTTATGAAAGTACTGAGGATCTTCCTTATAAGCCTCCCCCTCCTGGTGTGGAAAATGAAACTAAGTCCAAGGAAGATAGGGTAGTTAGGAGGAGTGGCAGGAAGAAGGTTGAGACAGCAGTTAGGAGGAGTGGTAGGAAGAAGGTTGAGACTGAAAAGGTTAGCAGTGAACCAATTAAGGTTAGCACCGAACCAATTAAAAGAAAAAAGGCCAAGAAAAAGCCCACCCCAAAGAAAAAGCCTACAACAAAGAAAAAACCCACTCCAAAGAAAAAAAAACTATCCCAAACAATGCTAACAACATTGCCACTGAAAAACATCCTTGAGTTAAGGATGTGATTTTGGATGAAGAGGAAGTATATGAATATAATTCTGAGGAGTTGCACACCCCTGAGTCATCCGGTGATGAGGACAACTCAAAGGGTACATTCCCATAATTTAATGAGAAGGCTAAATTTGGCCATATTCACCTAGAAAAAGAGATGGAATTTGAAACCCTCCAACAATTCAAAGATGCTTTCAGGGATTTTTCAATTGCTGCAGGCAAAAATATAACATGGGTTAAAAATGATAAGTTTAGGGCTAGGGCAACATGCAAATGTAGGAGTGAGGGATGTTTATGGGACATATTGTGCTCTTGGAATAGCAAGTACAAGAGCTTTCAAGTGAAAACATATGAGGCCGAGCATACTTGCTGTAGGGTGTTCAAGATTAAACAAGCTGACACGACTTGGGTGAGTAAGAAGTTGGAAAAAAGACTTAGGACCCATCCACATTTGAAGAATGTGGAAGCTCTTAACCATATGAAGGAGGATTACATGGTTCATTTGAATAACAACAAAATATATAGGTCACTGAAAAGAGCTAGGGACATGGTTGAAGGAAGTGAAAAAGAATAATATGGAAAATTATGAGACTATTTAGGAGAAGTATTGAGAAGCAATCCAGGAAGTACTGCAAAAATGGATGTAATTCCACACCCGAAAAGACCACCATTTTTCCAAAGACTCTACATATCCATGGAAGCATGCAAAAATGGCTTCAAAGCTGGGTGTAGGCCATTAATAGGACTTGATGGCTGTTTTCTAAAAGGATATTATGGTGGACAGCTTTTGTCAACTGTAGGACAAGATGCTAATAACCACTTCTATGTGGTTGCATATGCTATTGTTGACAGTGAGACAAAGGACAACTGGAAGTAGTTTTTGACACTTCTACAAGAGGATTTAGGTCATCATAATATGTTTGGTTGGAGTTCTATTTCAGATCAACAAAAGATAAACTTATTTGACCAAATAATTTTGTAGCTTGGTTCATATTAAGTGTAGCTTGTTGCCTTACTCATTGCTATTTTTGGTGTGTTTTGAAGGGTCTACTGCCTACCCTAAAGGAAGTCATGCCAAATGTGTATCATAGAAACTGTGTGATGCACATTTGGAAAATTTTCATCAAACAGTGGAGAGACAAACAAATAAGAGGGATAGTATGAGAGTGTGCTAAATGCACCACTATCCCTAAGTTCAAAGCTTGCATGGAAAAATTGAAAAGGACAAACCTGAATGCATGGGCTTATGTTGACAAGCTTGACCCCTCCACATGGGTGAAGGCTTACTTTAGTCACCACTGTAAAGTGGACAGCCTCATCAACAACATGTGTGAGGTTTGGCATTCTAAAATTGTCCACTATAGTTCTAAGTCAATTCTCACAATGTGTGAAGAATTGAGATGCTATGTAATGAGAAAACTGGCTGGACACAAGAAAGTCCTTAAGACTTATAGTGGCAAGATAGCTCCTGTTCAACAAAAAAAAGACTAGAGAAGGCTAAGGTTGACAGCAATAAGTGGAACCCGACATGGATTAGAGATGATGATCATGCAAAATTTGAGGTTCATCATCATTCAAGAAAGCTTGGTGTCAACTTAAACTACCAGACTTACCTCCAATGTATGGCAACTCACAAGTATTGTTACTTGCTTATTTTAATTATAAAATTTCAATTTAATGTATTACTTGCTTCACTTGTTGGATGACTTTTTTGTATGTGACAGGAATTCCATGTCAACATGCAATTGCTGCAATTGCATGGAAAAATGAGATAGCTGAAGATTATGTGCATCAATTGCTGACCATGGATGTAATTAATGCCACATATGCTCATTGCATTCAACCTGTCAATAGTGAAGAATATTGGGCCACAACTGAGTACCCTCGTCCTATCCCCCCTATCATCAAAAGGCCAATTGGTCGTCCTAAGAAGCAAAGAAAGAAAGATTCAAATGAAGATGTCCCCAATAGTAGCAACAAGGCTAGAAAATCAGTTAAGGTCATTTGCCAAAAGTGTGGACTACCTGGCCACTATGCCAAGACATGCAAAAGCATAGGGATTCAAAATCAAAAGAGAAAAAAAGTGAATGATTCTGACTAAAAAGAGCTTAACTTAACTCAATCCCACCCTCAATGTGATAACCAATCAGAAGTATGATTCTGACTTAGGGACTGATTTGGCTTAATTTTTATTCACTATGGCCTAAAGTTGACAATTTTTTTTTATTTGGAGGGACCTACTTGACTTGTAATTCTTATTGCTATACATGATTTTAGCTTCAACAAGGGAGCGCTGAGAATGAACCTATGAATATTGGTATTGCTGTTTCTAAGAAGAATGAGGTATTATTACTCATTGCTATCAAGCTATAATTATTACTCATTGCTATTAAGCTATAATTATTACTCAATTAATAGGCCACTATGACTGTAGATTTTATGCTTTGCAGGTCACTAATAACCTCAGGTGAACCAACCAGTGGTAAACACATCATCACTAAGCAGATCTCCCAGATTCAAGAAACCAGGAAGTGAAGAATCTCCTTTTGCTACACCGGCATGTAGGCCACCACTGGCAACTGCAAGGCTGCCACCGGCAAATACTCCATTGAGGCCACCACTTGTATCCAATCCATTGAGACCACTTGCTCTTTTCACTCAATTTAGACCACCTACTCCATCAACCATTGAAGGCCAATCCCAAGCACTTGTTCATCCTTCACAAGCCCAAGTCCAACATGATGGTATTTTTGCAAAGACAATGGCAGCAGCAAGCTCTGGCATAGCAAAAAGGCTTTTCAAGTTTATTCTCACCCTAGGGTTTAACCATGCAAAGAAAGATTTAGGTTGCACTACTTTTTTTATGTAATTTTTGGATATAAATGTAATGTGAATGCTTGGACTGTAAATGTTTTTTTGGTGAATTTTTTCTATTTGCAATTTGGTTGAGCTATATATTTTGGTTTAGGCTAAAGAATTGAAACTTGGATTTGGACAGGTTTAGCTAGTTTTTTTTGTGATGATGAACAATTTATATTTTGTCATCTGGACAAGTGTGGCTAGTTTTTTTGTAAATGGTGAACAATCCATATGGTACCATTTTGACAAGTGTCACTATGCCAATTGTGAATGAAATTTGAAGAATCCTTCCCATGTCTCCTTGTTTATTGCCAGTGCATTAATTATTATTACATGTCTCCAAGTTGTCACTTATTTACATGTTATAATCATTGGATAATTACAGGTCCATATTGTCACATTTACAAGTCTAAATGTTATTATGTTCAATTTAGATCATAATGTTACATGTCACATTTACAAGTTCTAATCAGTCACAATTTTTTTATACTTCAACTTCAACTGAGGTTTAGATTAATCAAAATTCATTACTTAGAATTTGGTCTTCCATTTTGCATTGTCCATATACCATACAACATATACAGCAATATTCATTAATTGAACATATTGCAACAAAATGTCATTTTTTTCATTAAAACTTGGTATTTTCACATTACAATAGGACTTTCCATATTGCAGAAGGATGAGCACACCATTTTCATTTCATTAGAACTAACATAATGACAAATAACATGGCAATTCCTAATAATCTAAGTACCATTTTCAAACACCTAATTTCCTTCTTGTACATTGGAAACTTCTTCACCATCTTCATGTCAATTTCCTTAATTCTTGCTCTTGCTAGATCAGATGACACCACATAATCTTCCAACCACAAAAAATATTTGCAGTGAGCCTTATTTTCCTATAATTCAAACATCAATCTTTTTGGTGAGTAGTTCATTAGAATGGGCAAAAGCAAAGGAAAGAGGCTTTACATACATGGTAATATAGGCATCCAAAGAAAGGCTTGTTTGGATTTTTTGCTGTTCTGGACATATATATAGTTGCATTCAACCCACAATGACAGGTAGGAAGGCTACCCCTCACATTCATTCCTATTTGCACACTTGAAACACTACCACTCGAGTTACTATCTCCATCAGGTTCCCTTTGTGCATGACGGTTCACGATCGGCGAGCTGCCCCCACTATTCATGACTGCCTTATTGAAGAAGATGACCAACAAATGGGATTTTCCTTATTCATGAAGAAGAAGAGAGAAGAAGAGGAAGGTTGGGTGGTCTCTGAACACTGTCGTTTTGTTTAATAAAGGGGATAACGGTGTGACATCAATACAATAACGGATACGTAAGCAAGCTCTGTTAGTGGATGTTAATAGAAGGATTAACTTAGTTGATGTTTGAATTTGTGATGAACCAATTTAGGAGTTTATTTTTTACAGGGACTAATTTGGTTGACGTGAAATTTTACAAGGACTAAAATAGTAGTTTTGTGTTAAAAAAATCATGAAAAATGATGCTAATTCTAGTAATTAACCTTTTTTTTTTCCCTTTTCTTCAAGCAACACCCTCCCATCCTAATGCCATCCCTTGCCCTCAACAAGACAATGCTACCATTGAAATGAGAAGTCATCAACAAATCTTTCTGACCATTATGAATTTAAACCTTTGAAACATCTATACAAGTGCCCTTAAAGAGAAAACAAAATGACAAATAAGAATGCATTTGGATTAAATTGTTTTGGCACAAAATTATTTTTTTATATCTCAAAAAATTAATTTTTATATATTTGGATAATTTTTCAAAACTAATCAGAATTTTTAATTTTTTTAGTGAAAAAAACTCTTTAAAGCTCTTTTTAATTATATATAAAATTTAAGTTTCATAATAATTTTTTTTATCCTATGATCAATTTTTAAAAAAATACGAAACAAAAGCAACTTGACAACTATGGGTCAACTGGAAATTTTTGTCTAAATGGGAGGGAAAAACAAAAAAGAGAAACTACTATGAAAGAAAGAACGCGCTTACCTGTTGTTGGATGTGCTACCATAGAAGCAAGAATTGCCAAGATCCTTTCGAGGTACGTGTAAGAGTAGGACATTAAGCAAATAAAGCTATATTTGGACAAAGCCGATCAAGACACTTCACTGTAGTAGTGTTGAAAATTGGAAAAATTACACTGAACTCCTGATATTCATCGATATAATTTTTAGTCCCTTCTAATTTTAATCTTATATCAATCCATCTTTTATTTTTATAATTTCTTTTAATTTTTTTTATCTTCTTTCATTGTTTTTATAAGTTGTCCCAATTTCCTATGCATTAAGGATATTTTAAAAAATAGAAAATTTAGACACCAAAAATAGTTGAAGAGACTATTCCTTTTATATATAGTATAAATTATCTTCCCCATAATATATATATCTTATGACTATTAAAGTTGTAGTTATAGTGTAATAATTTTATGGGAATGTTGGAAAATCTCCCTTCAATTCTACTTGATTTATACTTTGATCATGTTCATTTGAAAAAATGCAAATTGGTTTGGATACTTCTCTATTTATAGGGATCCCTACTTGATTTGCAATTTGATCATGTTCTTTTAAAAATATGCAAATTGGTTTGGATACTTTTCTTTTTGTGGGGATTCCTACATTTTGCCATCAGATCAATTTGCAAGTTTCCACTTTGGCTTCTTTTTCAGAGTTATTACTAGGGGAAAGTTTTATTTTCACAGTTTCATTTTGCAAATTTTTGCTATTCCTTTCATTTTCTACCCTCTTCACCTACAAATTAAACGACCTTGACGCCAACCCTGCCCCGCCCGCACCCACAAACCAATGCCACCATTGAAGCGAGAAATTATCATATTTCCTTAATAAATGAAAAAAAGAAGAAGAAGAAGCTATCAAATCTTTTGGCCATTGTGAATTTAACCTATGAAATACAGACAAGGATATAAATATGGAATATGACACAATACAGACACACCAAAATTGAAAATTATAGAACACGAATACAACTATATATAACTAAAAATTTTAAATAAATAATAAATTATTCAAAATATTATTCAAAGCATTCGTGCTTCATAAATTTAAGCTTTTGCAACATTTCCAGCTTCACACTCGTTTTTTCACATGGACAACAAACTCAAGTATATTGACAGTGGTTATTGGATAGTGAAAAATGGGGTAAAAATTTTTAAATGAGTTCAATGTGTAAAATTTCAAATAAAAATCATTTAGAAAATTTTATTATTATTTTTACTCCTCTACAAAATACACCCTTAATTTTTTTTTAAAAGAAAAAAGAAAGATAAACAAACTATCATGTAATATTTATTGCTTTTATTTATAACTTTCCTAAGATATCGTTGCTAAAATAAATATATTATAGTTAGCTAACTTTTTTTAAAAAATTAAATTAAATTTTATATAGCAGAATTCTCCATTATTTATCACTACTCCTTATTTATTATTTTTATTTGTAACATTTCTAAATGATTTTAATTAAAAAACCTATTTTATATTTATAATGTATTGTTAATATGATATTTAAAATTTATGTTTAATAATTGTAATAATAAATATTAAACATGAAAAATTACTAATATATAATTCAGTAACATTTTTCTAAATTAGTTTTCTATAATTACGTAGCCTTTTAAACATTATTCATTTTTAAATCAATTACTTTTATATAAACTAATATAACTATTATGTTCTATATGAAGTTATTTTTTCAATTGCCAAACAGTCTATTTACCAGTGAAAACTTTAATTTTGGAAATGTTGCCTAATTTAATTTCAATGCTACAAGTAGAAATGTGGCTTTCATTTTCTTTTTCCTATTGTGTATTTTTAAAGGATATAAAATTATTTTGATGATGAATTAATATTTATGTTTAACTCTTAGATAATTCAATACCTGCTCTTTTCTATGGTTAAACTCATGTTTATTTTCAATATTAATTATTACAATTATTAAATAGAAATTTAAAATATCAAAATAGCAATTTACAAATATAAAATAATTTTAATTAAATACATTAAAAAATGTCAAAAATAAAAACAATTAAGTTTTCAAAATAGAAGTTTAGGTATATATAAAACAAATTTTGTATCAAGGGTATTTTTAAGTTACAAAAGAAAGCAATAAATAGGGAGTTGTAATAGACAAATGAAAGTAACAATAGCCGCTCCATTATTTCTATTAAATGATAAATTGTCAATAGCGTTAATGCTAAGCTGATTTGGCCATTGATTGAACAAGAAATACACATGCGGTCTAGCTGTTAAACACTTTGACAATTGAAAAGGAGTGCAAGATTAGGCTTTTTAACCAGAAATAAATTAAAAAAAAATACTTATTGATAGATTTGCGAATGTTCTGATATTATTTATCAATATACACAAGTTTTTGAATTAATGTAAAACGGCTAACAAGTGGACATTTTGTGATATATAAATCGTTTAACTGTCAAACGATTTACTCATGACATGTTTTACTGTGTAACGATTTATCCTCACATGTGGACCAAGGTGACAATGCTAAATCTGCTAGTAGCTAGCCAATTTATGTCTTATCAAACTTTAACCAGCTAAATGTTTTATGTTACATGGCAGAAAAAAAGTAAACTACACCAAATTGAACTTAAAAACTAAACTAAATATATATAAGTGATTTTCTTTTTAGTGGAAAAAGTAGTGTTTTGAAAATCGGACTAAACCGGCCGGTCGAACCTGTTGAACCAGGAACTAACCTGCTGTCTGGTCTGGGTTGGACTTGAAAACCGCCTACGAAAGAACCGGTCAAGAACCACTTCAAACCACTCAGGAATTGGTAAATTGGGCAAACAGGTTGGGCTGGGCCGAACCAGTCAGGTAGTTTCTTTTAATAAAAAAAATGCACAATAACATCATTTTGGGTTTTTTTATAAAAAAAAAAGCCTAAAATCTCATTTCCCCCTAATTCTTTTCCTTTTCTGGTATGAAATTAGTAACTTGTGAGATTTGATGCATATGATAATGTTTATTTTGATTAAGAGATGAATTATGTTATATTCTATGGGTTTTGTTGATGCCTAATTTAATTTTTAGTTATCTATGACATATATTTTGTTTTATATTTTTATATATTTATATAAATACAGGTTTTATTATATACCGGTTATATTACAATTGGACCCCTGATTGAACCAGTTGAACCTCTGGTCCTCTTAACCCTTGCCCTAATCGGATCAATGTCTGGTCCGGTTTTCAGAACCTTAGAAAAAAGTGATTCCTAGCTAAAAAAAGTCTAGCCAAATGCACCTTATATTAAATTTATTCATCATCAAAAAATTTTAAAAGAATTAATTATTATTTTATGTGATTTCATTATTAATTTTATTATTTCATCAATTTTTAAATACTTAAAAACTTTAAGTAAATAAAAGATAATCCCTTTGAAATTGAATGTTATTAATTTTACTGATATCTCTTGAAACAATACTTTTTTAAAAGGAAAAAAAACTATACACTTATGATTTGTTTGGATATGAAGAGAAAAATAAAGGAACAAAATAAAGAGAAAAGAAAATGAAGGGAATAATAAATTTTCTCTCCTATTGTTTGGATGAAGAAAAAAATATAAAATAAGAGAAAAGAAAAGTAAAAGTGCGTAAAATAGTGCATATATCCTTGTATAATAATATTTGTTTTATTTTTACTTAGCTTTTATTTTGTTATAAATTAATTTAATAAATAATATAATAATATAAATTAATCAATTATGTAAGATGTAAATATGATTTTATATAAAAACTGAATTTATAAATTATCAACAATATTGCTCAATTATATTAATAAATTCTTATAAACTTTATTTACCCATAAACAAAATATAAATAAAATCACAAAAATAAATAAAAATTAGTCAAATATCAGCAAACCTAAATTAAACTAAACTTACAGACTTAAAATAATCATTAATACATATTTAATACATATCAATAAATTATCCAAATATTACTAATCTTGTATCAATGTTAAACATTTAAATAAATGTCATCCATAAACTAAGCAAATTTAACTTAAAAAATATAGAATATAAACAATACTTGCACAGTATTGTTTAAATAAATGTTATTCTTAAATTGGCCAACTGCTAGTCGATTTAGCACTATCGCCTCGATCCATGCATAAAAATAAATCGTTATACAGAAAAATGTGTCATCCATAAATCATTTGACAGCTAAACGGTTTATATATCACAAAATATCCACCTGTTAGCCATTTTATGTTAATTTAAAAGCTTTTTTCTTAATTTTTTTTTTAGAAAGGCTGCAAGATTATACACGTAGGAGGAAATAACAAATAAAAAAAGTGCAAACCTTATGATGTCTATAACTAGAAACATTGGAATGTATTGGTTGTTGAAATTGGATTATGTCATTACATTGTATAATAGGTTAAACTTGATATGTGTGTTGTTCAAGTTTTAGGGGAGGTTTTGCTGAATTTTCAATAGCCAGTTTATTTAAGTTTCTAATTTAATTTAGTGGCAGCATATCTTTACCCTTGCCAAACTAGGGGACTTCATCTAATCTATGCGCTGGTCACGACCTAAGATTGGGTCATGACAAAGTTGGTATCAGAGCCTGATTAGTAGGTCCTGTCATCCTAATGGCTGCAAATATTTAGGCAGTTATGGAATCTTGATTGTAATTTGTGTACCCTGGGCACAATGTACAACTAGGAGGCTATAGGTGTCCATTGTTAAACTAGAGTCTCTTGTTCTGGTTGTCATATTCTATTTGGTGTTATCTTTGTAATTCTCATATGATGATTACACCTATTTCTGATCTTTGCTTATGTCCGAAGTGACGATGCCACCCAGGAAACAAGCTACTAATGAGGCTTATACCCAACCTCACAAAGTTTCCATTAAAGGTGGTGGGCAAGTTGGTCACCACATTAGACGTACATGGGGTGGCACGATACCTCAGTTCCAGGTTCCTAAAGATACACATGGGGACCCTACACTAGCTAGACTAGCTCCAGGTATGGATGATGTTCAACGATCAATTCAACAATTAGTAAATGCTCTTGGAGGAAATCAACAGTTTCATGTAGATCGGAATCAGAAAGGTTCAGAGTCTAGCTAAGAAGTGGCAAATTTTGAGTAGCCACTAGTACACCGTTAGGGACCAATGGTTTCTTTATCTTTATTTACGAGGCATAACCCTCCAATATTCAATGGTTTTGACTCTAGTGAGGACCCCAAGAAGTTCTTAGATGATGCGGCTCAGATATGTAGGGCTTTGGGACGTTATCCTACTCAGATGGTTGATTTGGCAGCCTTCCAACTACGAGATATGGCAAGAGGTTAGTACGAGGCTATGCTTTACGCAAGGCTTAAAGGATCATCACCTTTGGTTTGGAATGAGTTTACTCAATTATTCTTAACTTATTTCCTACCAAAGAGTATTAGGGATAGCAATAGATTGCAATTTGAGTCTTTTGTGCAGACAGATCAAATAACTGTGATGGAATATAGCACCCAATTTGAAAAGTTAGATAGATATGCATCACTTTTTTATGGTTTAAGGCCCTTTATATAGGGTATTAGTAGGTTCTACGATGACATATGAGCAAGCTTTGAATAAGGCTTTGGCCATTGAGCAGGGAGGCAAAGATAAAGGTGGAGCATCACATGACTCAACACAAGAGCTAATGATCAAAAGGTGCTCTTGGGGGGCTAGCAGGGCCATAGCTGTAACGCCTCGATTTTCTGTTAGAGTGAAAATGACCAAAATGCCCCTGAGGTCATTTTCGGCCTGGAATTCGAGGAAAGCCGGTTCGACAGTACTTGAAGGGCAAACTCAATGTTGAAAGGGGATTAGATGACTTGTGTACCTTCCCCGGATCAAAAATCTCGTTTTTCGAGTTTTCAGGTCAAAATGACCAAAACGCCCCTGCGGTGTTTTACCCATTTGCAAGTGCCAGATGAACCCGAAACTTCTCCAGATGGTTTTAAACGGCGTTTTTATGTAGACTATGACTTTAGTTTTGGTCCCGGAGGTCCCGGGCGAAATTAGTGCGAAATTACTGTTTTGCCCCTAGTTTCGTGTTTTTACGCTTAATCGTGTGATTAAGCAAACCTAAGCAATATTAGGCTCTAATCGAAGGTTAATTAATTTCCCTAATTAATCTTGAGTCAAAATAATTTATTAAAGCTTATTAGAATCTAAAAGTGCTTAATTACAACTTAATATCATATTTTAATTTCAAGACTCCTAGTCATTGAATCTTGAATAGTGTTTTCTTTTTCCAATTCCTTAAATCATGGAATTGTGTTACACATTGTTTATTCATAAATGAGTTTTAATTCTCTAATGATGTATGAGCACTCCTAATCTTGTCATAAAATCCTTAAAACACATTCTTAGTTACCTAAGCTTAAGCTTAATTATTCCTAACCTTGTACCTAAGCGAATACACATTTAAACCTACCATTAACACCCAATTAGATGACCAAAATTCACCTCCCCCATGCTGTCCCTGGTCTGGCCGAAACCTCCATGCTCCCATGTGCATCACATGTTCAATTTTTCAAGACTCCAAGGCCATACCTCAAGTCACATATACCATACATTGTCATAACTTTCAATCAAGCTTGAATTTCCACATGAATAAATAATTAAAACAATCCATTTTTCCCATTTATTTGTGGCTGGAAAAGTTCCAGCCATTTCAAGTTTCTAGAAGCCTAATTTCATAAAAAATTGATAGGAAATTCACTCACCTCAAGCCATACTTTGCATCATAGCTTCCATACTTCAAACCATGCTTGAATGACCTTGTGTAAGAGATATTTTCTCTTCCTTTTCTCTCCAATAGCTACGGCCAGCACTTCCCCCTTTTGAGCCTTCATTTGCTTTCATTCTCTATAAATACCTTGCCTAGAAACACATGCAAACACTTTAGTTCATTTGGTAAGTTTCAAGTTTTCCTAAGCTTTCTTGAGTTCTTTCTTTTTCTCTCAAGTTTCAAGAGAGTTCTTCCTTTCTTTTCATCTTCATCTTCTTCATCTCTTCATCTCATCATCATCTCTTAACCATCAAACATCACCGCAAGGCCTTGAGTCATCTCCTAACCTCTCAAACACCTCACCTCAAACACAACCTCACTCAAACACATTTTCCTCTCCATTGTTCCTCACAAGGCCGAAGCCATATCCACCTCAAGGATGAGCTCATCATCTTGTTTTCCTTTTTAAAGTTCAAGCTTTGTGTCTTCACTTTAGGTAGGAGTGTTTTCTAAACTTTGTTTCTTGAAAAATGAGTTTCTCTAGCTTTCTCTTGGATTTCTTTTGAAACTTTTCTTTGGTTCTTTTCTTTCTTGAGATTTCGGCCATGAGGCCTTGATGAGCACATGATAGCTCAATGATGAGGACTCCTAGATGATGACTATGTGTTCATCTCAAAGGAATCTCTAGAGCTTGAGGTTTTACCTTCTTTGAGTTTCAACTTCACTTTCTAACTCAAACATGATTTTTACTCAAGAACAACTTTTCTTTTCTTGCTATTTTGATTTTGGTTCTTTGTTTCCTTTTCTTTAATATTTCGGTTTTCCATTTCCTTTTTGATCTTTGAGGTTTTGTTTGTTTAGAAAGTTTGTTTCTTTGAGTTTGATGATGATGTTCAAGAACTTCATGGTTCCTTTGGAAACTTGGTTCGAGAACTCTAAAGCTCTCTTTGTAATGAGATATATGTTAGGTTGTTACTTTGTTAAAGTCTTGAATGAGCTCTAGCTAACCATAAAATGAACCTTGCATCATGTTTATTTTATGCTTTGCACATCATGTTTACTTCCTTGCTATCACTAAGTACCAAGATAATGAATGAACTTGCATTATCATATTTATATTTCAAGCTATGCATTATCATGTTTATATTTTAAGTTCTCACTAAATATTAAAGATAATAATAGGTTGCACCTCATATTTATTTTATGCTATCACTTTACTTTCTAATGGAACCTAAAATGAGTGCATGAGCATGTTTACCTTTATGTCATCACTTAAGTGAACCTAGAGCTCAAAGACTTGCCCATGGTTGTCTCAAACAAAGGTTTAAAAATATTTATTTCCTTTGGTTCATATTTCGGCCCTAAGGGGTTTTGATGTTTCTAAGTATTGAAACCTATGTTTCATATTTTTTCTAAGCTTTTATGAGTACAAGGAATATGTAGAACTAAGTTTTATGAATTTAGGACCTTTTGAGACAAAGTTGATTTAGTCACTGCCCTCTTAAATATTCTTATGATTTTAGATGTTAAAAATGTTCATAAATGAGTTTTGAAAGTTTTAAAAAGGTTCCAAGAGAAACTAATATTTTATGTGCTTTAAAAATTGTGTTTTATGCCTTTATGGAGAATGTTTGTTTCGGTTTTGCCTTGCCATTATTTTACCACTGTATGAGCTGTGTTAATGATGATAATATGCTTGAGTTTAAGTATAATTAATGGTAAAGCTCATATGTGAAAGATAAGAGAAGTTAGAAACTAGAAAAGAATTAATTTGAGAGTTCTAGATCCTTTAATGTTTGAATTTTCTGGATTCTGTCCAGCAAGGTTTAGTAATGATAATCATGGATTTAAATTAGTTTAAATGTGTAGGAATGACTCATAAATGGTTTAGGGCTTGATCTTGATGCCTTAGGAGCAAACCGGACTTAGAAAGGGACATTGTTGTGACTCCTAGGCACCCTTAAAGTTAGGAATATGAATTCTGCATTCTTGAGATTTAGATATGTTCTTGACCATAGTGTGAGGTGAGAAATACTTAGTTAAGACCTTATAAGTTCCCAAGAGCTTAGGTTTGATGATTTATAACTTAGAATGTGAGTTGAGGACCTTAAGGGTCAATGCATAAGACACTAAGAAGTTGTAAATACTATGATGTGTTGTATGATGCAATGATGTGATGAGATGTGCTTGATGCATGAGAAAATGATTGATGAAATGTTAAAGTTTATCATAGCATGAGATGTCATGAGAACATGATGTGTAGATTAGCTTGTGGCAGTTTCAAGGAAATTTGGTTTAACAGCTGTTATGCTGCCGAATTTCCGTCAAACCTTAAAGGGTTGAAAGAAATGTTTTATGAGTACCATATGAGTTGAAAACCCTGGGTGGCACCGGTTCGGCCGAGCACCCCCAGGGGAGACAAATCCATGAGGGTATAAGTAGATGCAGCCTACCAAAGCGGACAAATTGTTGTGACCTAGTGCCCGCAAAGCATTTCAAAGAGGGTAATTCCAGAGAGAGATGATCCCTGCCCCCTACCCGTACTTGCGAGTCGGGATTATTATTTATGTTTCACTTATTCAGATAATGAGCAAGAGCTAGTGACGACTAGCTGAGGTATGAGCTCATAACCTAGTTATTTTTAGGGTGGCTTATATGCCAAAGTACCATGATTGATGTCACGAGGTTGAGAAATGATCTCATTTGAGAGTTATATGCCCTTATGCCATATGATTTATGTTTATGTGCTTTGATGTGTTGTTTTATGTGCTCAAGTATTGACATGCATCCATGATGTAACGTGTTGCATTCATAACATCAAGATGCATGCTAAAGGAATGGACCTTGGATAATTAGTTTGGAAAACCCTAAGTTGAACCTTATATGCATGATCACTATTTTATAATTAAACCCAAGGTTCCTGAGGATGTGTACGATGTAACCCTAGGATAGGAGACTCCTACTGAGATTCTTTAGCAAGAATTCTCACTTCTCTCTCTTCTTTTCTTCCGTCACATCTTCAGAGACCGATGGCGACGTTCGTGCTCTTCATTGACACACTTGTTTGGGAGGTGCACTACGACCCGGACCACCATTTGTATCATTTCGAGGGTCGTTGTGCCGTCCGTGTTTTTGTGTACATGGGTCGACCTTTCATTTACCCGGTTTCGAGCTACCAGTTCACTCCTACTGTACCTTTTGGTGGTGATGACATGATCTTCGAGCGCACTCGCCCGCGTGACGAGCAGCTATGCCGTGCCCGTACCTCTGCCCCGGTTGTCCGCGACTACCCGGAGTACGTGCCTCGCTCGAGGAGGTCCGAGACTGATTCATCCGAGGATTCGCCGACGCATATCCCTTCGGAGTGCTCCGCCCCCTTTTCCCAGTTCCAGCGCGAGGGGAGTGAGGAGACCGTGAGGCAGCCACGCTTGGCGAGGAGAGCCGAGAGGCATCCGCGTCGAGGAACTTACGTTCAGCCGCCGTGAGTTCCCTTCACGCTCCATTGGCCCACACAGGAGGAGATAGAGTGTTTCCCCAGTTACCTGCCTCCATCGCCCGAGGATCCCCATCGTCACTAGTTCCCGATGGGGAGCTTTGCAAGTACCCGAGCTTTTATGGAGATCTTCCCTTCGGTAGTACCCTTTGGGAGGGGTTGTAGTTTGTACTCGTAGTTTATTAGGATGGTAGCATTTTGGGTTTCTCTATCTTCATGTTGAACCATGTACTTTACATTTTCTGTTGTATTTTCTTTTCCGTTGTATTACAAGCTCTGCCCGTCTCCATGAGGGTAAGACTACTTATGTACTTAAATTATGTTATTAATGGAATGCTTCTTTGGTTATATGCCTTACTCTATGATTTCTGATAATTATTACGTGTGCTTTATGTTTCTGTCGTTCGACTAGTTAAGTTCACGGCTCTCACTTTGTTTATGTTTTCAAAAAGCAAAATTTATCCGTAATTTTCGCTAAGTATTTTATTAAAAAATTGAGACTAAGAAGTAATAACCTAATGATTAGCCTAATATGTTCTAGAGTATTGGGTTAAAAATTAGGGTGTTACAATAGCAATGGGGGTTCTAGAGATAATATCAGTCAAGACCATCAAGGTCAATAGAGAGGCCCTCGATCACAGACCGTCCATGGCAATCAAACTGCTAGCAATGCTCCTAGTTGGGGCTTTCCACTGCATCAGAGGCATTCCGATCGAGTCCCTCCTACTTGTGCTACATGTGGGAAAGTGCATTTTAGACCCTGCAAATAGGTATTTATAGGGTATTATCAACATGGACAGGTGGGATACTTTGCTAGGAGTTGTCCTATGATGCTCTCTCAGCCTTCTGCTAGTCCAGCTACAGTAGCTATGATTTTAGTCTGACAGGGCAATGGTTCACATAGACGAGGTAAATAAATGAGTATTAGGAATTCATAAATGAGAGGTAAATAAAAAAGGAGAAAGAATAGCATATTGGAGTAAAATACTAATTTTAAAACATGAATAATTTAAATATCAAAGGACCATAAAAGATAAAACACATTCAAAATATAGCTCAGATATAGTATAATAAAATAACATGTTTTTGTAAAGCATCAAAATGCCTCAAGTGGAAAATATGGGAAAAGATATATGAATGTTGGTTTTCTTAGCCTATAAAGGCATGCAAAAGAAAACAGAACCCAAGTAAGGATTAGGCAAAACTAAATCAAAGTTATAAGTATTCATTCAATCCACATTTTATCAGTTCCACTTACTCGGCCTAAACTACTACAAAGTCGCCACGTTTTCTAGTTGCTTTAGAATAATTTTAACACTAAGCCATCAAATTTATGTTTTACCTCACTATCTTAGGTTATCCAAGATATGGAGAGAAATCTAAAAGGGATTTTTAAGGTTGAACACATTTTCGTCATTTTAGTTTTTCTACTAATAATACAAAATCTGGTAGACTATCAACACAGAGACATATTTAATGTCACAAGATTACAAACCAAGAGGGGACTCAAAACGTATTGAAACAGGGTCAAGAACAAAAAATTGTGAGAAAATGTACCAAATAAAAGAAATTCCTAAACAAATTTATGCCGAGAATTGTACCATAATTAATAAACAAAAAAGTACCAATAGAACCCTAAATAACTTTGTAACGAGAAATCCCTAATTAAATTCATAGTAAGAAAATCTTGCAAATAATTTTGCAGCAAGAAGGCTGTAAACAAATTCATAGCATGGAAACCCTAAGCTGGAAAGAAGATCGAGAAAAGAGGATTGACATGGAAGAGGAAAACACTAACAAAAAAACATGGGATACAAACAACAATACCAATGGGTATAAAATCGTTGGTAATTATTGACAATATCTCCGACGGTTGTCATGTTTTGGGAAATAATTATGGTTGTTATTGGTGTGCACAACAAACCTGTCGGTAATGTCGTCGGTAAATGCCGGTGCCAATACGCATAATGTCCAATGACTTTACCAACAGGTATTTAACAACTTATTTTAATAATTATTTGTATAAATTTTATCGACGGACAGACTGACAAAAAATTTAACAATATATTTATATAAACTGACGAGTTAACCAATAGGTATTTATTATAATTATAATTATATTTATTAATTATATTACTGACGGGTTTACCGACGAGCATTTGTATTTAAATTATTAATTACCGACGGTTTTAACGATGGGTATTTGAAATTTCACACGTTACAGTGCAAACGTTTGGGATTTCTAACTTTCCATCAGTAAATACTGGAATTGAAATGCACTGTTTAACTAATGCGTACTTGTCAGTATACCCGTCGGTAAGCCATGCATTTAGCTCTACCATAACCTTTCTTCCTCCCTATTCTCTAAATGTGTGCGCTCTCTCTCTCTCTCTCTAAATCCTCTTTCTCTCTCTAAACTTTGTCACTGCCACCATTTTTACCTCTGTTCGCCACCATCGGAGCTCTATTTAAGAAACGGAGGCACCATTACGATCTAGGGGCTTTGGTGAGCATTTTAATCGGTTTAACTTTTTGATTTGGTTTACTTTTTTTTCATTCGTTTATGGGTGCCCATAGTGTTGTGTTTTGTTGCATTGAGAAGTAATTATTGTTATTAATTTGTTAATGTAGGAGTTTTGTTTGAGGGTGATAGTGATTATCAATTTGGGATCGATTTGTCATTCTTATTCTTTATGTTATTTTATGTTTTCTATGTATATAAGGATGTTGATTTAAATGTATCATATTGGATTTTCAAGATTGGAGTTAGTTGAATGCCAAGAGCTTTCCTACATTTGGCATTTTTTTTTACTGACATAGAGGTTAATAACTAAATCATTGTTATTTATATCGTTTAATGGTTTAATATATATGTAGGATATATAGAGACTTATGTTTTTTAGGATAGAGTTAGAGGAAATGAGGATTGCATGACTAGGGAGAAAGGCGTAGAGGTCCTTCTCCGACTTATTTGATTTGTTTGTTGTGAGATTCTTTGTGTTTGTAGAGATTGTAGGATGCATGTTATGGAGTTATAAGGGGATGCGCAATAGAACGGTTTTTAGGATTATGTAATTATTAACATGTAAATATTTTACTATATCTATTCTGTTATTGATATTTATAATAATATTTATAATTGATGAATTGACTGAAATATCTAACGATGGAAACTCCTAATTTAAGGGAAGACGCTGTCAAAATTTTCCTAAAAGTAATTATTGTATTAAAAAAACTTAAAAGCAAATTGGATATGTTTGAAAGTAGTAATATAAATAAAACCTAAAAACCAATTACATGTATTTTAAAGACCAACTAAAATAAACATTTATGACAAAAGCTCCTAATTTAAGAAGAGATGCTGTCGAAATTTGTTCTAAATATTTACTGAAGGAATAAGATTAAAAGTAGCTATATTAAAATAGCAATTGAATTTGTATTTGAAAGTAATAACTTGACATCTTTACAAAATTGTAGGGTGTAGGGTTAATCACAAGCGCAATGTTACCTTCAAATCGATCATGGATGTACGATAGAGTGCATCCTAATAGAGGGGGGATTAAACTGGAAGTTTATAGTGGTGTTGAAGAATTTATGAGTGTGGCATATAAAACAAAATAGTTCATTGATGAAGCAAAAGTTAGGTGTTCATGTAATAGGTACAAATGTAGGAAGTATTTGGATGATGATACAATAAGGGTTCATTTATACAAGTGGGGATTCATGCCTGACTATTTGGTTTGGACTGAGCATGGGCAGGTAGTTAATGCATGGAATCAAGTGGGTATGTTTCAAACTGGAAGTAGTCCTGGTGGAATCCATATAACTTAGCATGACGTGGGTAATGTGCTATGGGAGGAAAACCTCGTTAGGGATCAAAAGATGGTGTTTGATGCTGCTGGTCCCAAATTTGCTGCTCGTTTTTCACAACCTTCAGTCAAGGAGCCAAACCCAGGTGCCATTCAGTTTTATAGTTCCCTAGAAGCTGTCAATCAACCTTTTGTAGGTAAAAGAGTATACGAGAAGGATGGTTGAATCGTGCTTCACAGCTTTCCTGAAATCTAAAACATTTAACAAAAATACTATCAAGCTTTAAGCTTGAAGTGCAGCAGAATCATAATTAGTTGTTTCAAAAAGTAGATATCTAAAGCCTTTTTAATAATGATGCAACATTAACAGTATTTCAGCAGTTATTAAATAAATGTGCACGACATAAAATTAAGAGATTAGGGAGAAGAAAAATGACACAAGTATTTTTATACTGGTTCAACTAAACCTGCCTACATCCAGTACTTAACATATATTGAGATTCTACTAAAGAACTTTCTCAACATGAGAAAGTAAACTGGATAGTCATTACAATAACTTTCCCAAGCTTTTACCAGTGACTAGTAGACAACCCCTATTCTGTCATAACTGGGTAGTTCTGAACCAGTCTCTTCAAGCTGAATCGAGTAGTTCTATACCAGCCTCTTCAAGCTGAACCGTGACTAGTACATAACCCCTACAACCACATTACAAGTAGTTCTTTCCAGCCTCTCCAAGCTGAACCATGATGAGTAGAACGTCTCTACTACCATGTTGCAAGCAGTTCTTCCCAACCTCTCCAAGCTAAGCCATGATGAGTAGAATGCTTCTACCACCATATTGCAAGTAGTTCTTCCCAGTCTCTCCAAGTTATGTCTCACTGATCACTATTGGATCAAGGATACAAAGGTTATGTGTTTGGGTTGCTACTCAAACTAACCTACACTCAAGTTTCCTTACAAATATTCAATGAAACAGGCCTGGGAAACATGAGTGACTTCTCTTTAACATCTTTTCCTAAGAATAGCATACCAATCATTAAGAAACATAGGAAGAAGATTTTTACACATTAAAGAAACCGGTTTTACGTTATGAAGAGCATCACAAGAAGTGTGGAGATATTTTTCCAGAGTTTTCACTCTTGTGTATTCAATTCTCTCATCAGTGATTGAGCACAACATCTCCATTTATAGCGCCTTCCTTCATGACCGTTGCTTCTGATCAGATCTCCAAGTGACATGTGTAGATCATCCGTTGTGTCTTGGAAGAACAATCTAGAAGAGTAGGCTGACACTCTGTCACATCGGTTGTAGAAGCCGTTGTATTGTTAAGGTTTCTGATGTCCCTTCAGAACCTTCATTTCTACTTTATGAGCATGGTTTCTTAATTCCTCATTCTAGAAGCTTTGGAATGGTTAACCAAATAAGTAGAAGAGGTAACATACCAGTTATAAAACTAGGTTTGACTTGATATTGAAATTTGAATTTCAAATTTCTCTTCTTTTCCTGTAGCATTCAATGCTCTATAGTGAAGTGAGCTTTCTAATATGTGCTAGCAATTCCTGGATAATTCTTTAATCTTCTAATCTTCAATCTGGGCATTATGATGATGAAAGATTTACGATTATGATAATTGAAGATTGAGTAACACATTGGTGTCAGATTTTGCATAATATCTTCATTCTCAACATACTTTCTGATATCTCGTGCTACTTTCTGATGTGTTGTGCTACTTTTTGAATATCATTTCCTTGGTTTCTTGTTCTTGTTTTGAGATCCTTCATTCCTTGATGCATTTAAACGTACTTTACATGATATAATATTCACTTCATTTAAGCTTAGTCTCTTAACACTAGATAAAACATGTTTGCACATGTATACTGAAATTATTCTTGCTCAAGTCTGTGTTATGTACTTTGGAAATACTTATTTTGTTTAGTCAAGAAACTCAAGGCAAACGTTAGTCATTCTTCAAAATATTTTCTTTAAATTGGTTTTGTTGTCATTCAAAACATTAAAGCTCATACTTTCTGAAAGGTTCTGGAGCTTACATCTTTATGGGAGAATTGTGTGCACTATGAATCATCATTAGCAGTTTGAATGTTGAGCATTAAGTCCGAAGGGAATCAAAGCCAAAGTTCTTTTGATCAGTGGCCTGCACTAATAATTAAGCTAAACTTGGCTTGAAGGAAACAAATATTGATTGCTGCTTAAAAGGTTGCTTTATTATAAAGATGATATTTCATTGATTGTGTGTAATTTCTGCCAAGAGTTTAGGTTTAAGCCCAAGAAATGCAAAAGTGGGAGGTATAAGGATGTCCATTAGAAAAGAATGTACTATCTACCTTTAGTCCCCAGACTCACGAAACTCTATACATCAATGAGCTCGACGTCTCATATGAGGTGGCATAGTGAAAATCAGAGGGATTATGGTGTGATGACGCATCCATTGAATGGTAAAGTGTGGAAAAAGCTTGATCAACAATTTTTTGATTTTGCTTGTGACTTTCAAAATGTTAGATCGGGTTCAAATCGATATACTCTGAATAACCAATTTAGCAAACCCCATTCCTGTTGGCCCGTAGTTGTTACACCTTATAATCTCCCTCCTGAAATATGCATGAATATCCTTACTTTTTCTTAACAATTATAATCCCTAGCCCTGATAATCCAAAAGCAAAGATTGATGTGTATCTTCAACCCCTAGTTGATGAACTAAATGAGTTGTGCTAGGGTGTTTTTACTTATGACATTTCAACAAAGCAGAATTTCAGGATGAGAGCTGTGTTAATATGGACTATCAATGATTTTCCAACTCATGGAATGCTGCCTGGATGGATGACCCAAGGCAAATTAGCATGTTTGATTTGCATGAAGGATACTAAAGCATTCACCTTGAAACATGGAGGAAAGAACTTTTGGTTTGATTTTCATAGAAGATTCTTAGATTCTGATAATCCATATAGGCGAAGTAGATATAGCTTTAATAGTAATTGTGTTGAACATGATGAGCCTCCAATTAGACAAAGTGGCCACGAAACATGAGATCGAGTTAAGGATTTCCCAAAAATAATGGAAGTCGGAAAGGTGGTGTGAATGCCAAGGTATGGGATATACCATAATTGGACTAAACAAAGTATTTTTTGGGAGTTGCCGTATTGGAAGGATAACTTGGTACATCACTATTTAGATGTCATACATTAATCTTTTTGACAATATTATGAATATTGTATTGGTTATAGATTGAACCAAAGACAACAACAGGGCAAGGCATGATCTGGCTGAGTATTGCATGCAGCCTGATTTGCATTTACAAGAATTAAGAGATTGTCGTTTCTATAAACCAAAGGCCAAATATGCTTTGAGTTCCAATTAAAAAAAAAGCTATTTGTTAATGGCTAAAGGAGTTGAGAATGCCCAATGGTTATGTTTCTAACTCAAGTAGGTGCGTCAATATTGCACAGGGTAAGCATGTTGGCATGAAAAGATAGGATTGTCACGTCTTCATGGAGTGTTTGCTTCCAATTGCATTCAAAGAGCTACCTAATGTTTTCTGGAAGCCCCTAACTCAGCTGAGTTAGTATTTCAAGGATTTATGCTCTTCTACTCTTAAGGTTGATGATATGCTTGTCATGAAAAAAAAATATTCCCATAATTCTCTACAAATTAAAAAGAATTGTTCCTCCTAGATTCTTTGACTCAATGGAACACTTGCGCATACATTTGGCATATGAAGCACGGGTGTGTGACCCGTTTAATATAAGTGGATGTATCCATTTGAAAGGGAAATAGGAGGGGCTTCAAAAAACTATGAAGAATAGGTCTTAAGTGGAAGGATCAATATGTCAAGCTTATCTAGCGAAAGAGACTTCAAATTTTTGCTTATTTTACTTTCAGCCACATGTTCAATCTAGGAGAACTTGGGTATGGAGAGAAGTGTTCTATTCCACCAACATTGTCTATAGTCAATCAACCTACTAGAAAGGGCGTTCCTCAATGGCTGACTTCCAAGAAGTGGAATTCTGCACACTTATATATTTTGATAAATTGTGATGAGATGTAACCATTCAGATTGTAAGTCATCAATCCTTTTTTAGGTGAAAGCGTGATGTTATGTATCTTTAAAATAACGTAAAATATATTTTTGCTATCAGATACTTTGAGCAACTGCATGGTCAAGATTCTCTTCAATAATTTCTAGATTAGTTTATATTAAATGTAAGTCCACTTGTTTAAGACTATGTAACCTAATATATTCTTATATGTTAATTTTGTTTGATACAAGTTTGTTTGACATTTCAAACTTCATGTATACAGGTTCATAACAAAAATAATGGTGTAACATGTCCCTATTTGTTTAATTTAGCTTGGAAGCCAAAAAATAAAGTTGTAAGTTGGCCCATATACTATAGTAATGGGCACAAGTTTCACATAGTTGATTGAGATGCGGAGAAAAAAACTAACAACACTGGTGTTTGTGTTAAAGGCGATACTGGGGGACAAAGAATATGATTGATATGGTGTCGTTAAGGAAGTCCTTGAGTTTGAGTACATGGGTGAGCTTGCAAATAAATGTGTCCTATTCAAATGCGAATGGTATGATCCTACCCGACTTACTGGGACACAACAACACAACAATTACAAAATCATTAAAAATCAATCACACCAAAAGATATAGAAGTTATGATCCATTTATTATAGCCCAAAATGCTAGAAAAGTATATTATATGTCTTATCTAAGGGAAAGTAGGTCACTATGGAGGGTTGTGAGCAAGATAAAACCAAGAGGTAGGATTGAAATAGACGAAGATACTGTTAAAGATGCTTATCAAGTGGATGATCCACCCCCTTCAATGTAGTAATCGATGCAGAAAATCCTAAAAACCCCCTTCCGTTAACCACTGAGGAAGTTGACATAATTGAATGCACAAATAATTAGCCAATCAGAAATCACGAAGATGACATAAGTGATAGTAATGCTGATAATCCACTTAGTGATCAATAACAAAGTGATGATGAAAACATCCATGCACTTCCAGATTAACTAAGGTGTTCAATATTATATGTTATATTATTATGAAATTATTTGAAAGTTCCTGATTTAATTAATATTTTTTTGTGGACTATTTTTTAATTGTTTTAGTATGGCTGGTAGAGGCAGAGGCCGACCTCCGAAGGTCAGTTTATCCACCGCCACTTTAGTCACTGCAGACATGATGACCTTGTTCCGGGACATACAGGCTTTGGGATTCTCCAACTCTAACAAGACGCTTCCCCAGACCCCATTATCTAACTTCATTTTTTTTCCATTTTGGATAGTTTTTACATTTATTGTAAATATATTTTATTGCCATAAGTTGCTATTTTATTTAATCATTTTAATTTATTCATTTTATTACTTTCTATTTAATTGATAATTTGGTTATTATATATATAAATAAACAAATATATAAAAAAATTAATAATAAATTAAAAAATTAATTCTTTACCAACAGGTATAACTGTCAGTAAATTTGTTCATAAATTAAAAGAAAACCTATCGATAAAACTGTTGGTAAATAACTAAAAAAATTATTTATTTATTTTAATATCTGTCGGTAATATTAAATAAACTCATCGGTATAAATATGTCTCTGACGGCCATGCTGACGCCTTTTATTTAATTGTATCGATGGCTATATTCCTCCATACCATTCGGTAAGTGCGTAAAAAATAACTAATGAGTTTTTTACTCCCGTTGGTAATATTCATCGACGGCCTAGGAGCCAATGCCCCCGTAATCGTTGGTAAACCCGTCGATATAAATCCCAGCCGTCGAAAAACCCGTCAACAAAGGCGTCAGTATCCTATGCATTTCTTATAATGAAAGAAGAAACACCTAATCGAAGCTTCTTTGATTATTGGCGAGGCTATCAGACTCATCGATGATTATGGTGAGGGGGAGCGGCTTCTAGCAATGGCGTAGTCACAGAGCTTGCTAAGGATGAGGTTGTGAGCCACCGAGGGGATGATCATTCTGGTGGTCGTGATGAAGGCAGCGATTGAAAGGAAGGTCTTGGTAGCGGACACATGGGACTCGTCAAAGGAGGAGAAGGAGGAGGAAGAAAAAAGGAATTTTTTTTTCCTTTTGGGGATTTGAAGGGAATGGGTGAATTTGGGGTTGGGGAGAGTGCTATGGTGGCTGTGGTGGCTCTGGTTTTTTAAAGGGTGTTGAGTAGTGACGTCGTCAAGAAATAGGCAACGGTAGAGGAGTGGCCTTCAATAGACAATGGTCGGCTGAGAGATGGGACAATGCCTGCCGCTAGTTGTGGTTGTAATTGTGAAGGAGATATGGAATGATTGAGAAGAGAAAGAAAACACAAAGGAGAGAAATAGACAAGGGAGAGGGAAGCTAGTTGTGATAGAAGAATGGTCCACGTGGCAACCTATTCACTCAAGAGATTTAAAAATGAAGGGATTCAATTTTTCATGAATGTTGTGTGGACATGAAGGCCTAACACTTAATATAAAAAAAATTCAAAAATTTCACATATTAACATAAGCTTATTGAAACACAACAAGGCTATCCATGTCCTATTTTGGACTTTCCACGATTGTAGCGTTACGTGATAACTACACGTTTTATTCAAAATTAAACCAGTAATATAAATAGAAATTTTTTTATTGTTTATTTTATTGAAAACTCATTAAATTCCAACAATTTACTCAAATATTTCCCCCAACTAGCCTTGCCAGGCTATCACTTTCCAATTTTTATTGCTAGAATAGACAACTAGACAATTATTTGCAAGTCAAATGAAATTTTTTTTCCTAACTGAATTATGACAAGCTGTCAGATTTTTATTGAGTAAATATTCACTTTAGTCTCTAAAATTGTATGCATAATTCACTTTAATCCTTAAAATTAAAAAATATCACTTTAATCTCTGAAATTTCAAAACTAATTTAACTTAGTCCTTTTGGTAATTCAAGTTAATCCTTCAAAACAGTAGTATAATGACTAATATGAATCATTTTTTAAAATTTTAGGGACTAAAGTAATATTATTTTAAATTTAAGTATTAAAGTGAATTACACATGCAATTTTGAGAATCAAAGTAAACCTCTACTCAATACCAACGTCCACTGGCCCAACTGGCGACTGTGGTTGGGACCTTATTCCAAGGTTTCATGTTCAAACCTTGGGTTTGTTAAAAAAAAAATGGCGCTAAGAAGGATAACCGTAATGCAGCCAAGGTCCCGAAGGAGATTAGTCTCTAACAAAGCGGGGGACACTCCTGCCAATACCATGGTATCTAAACAAAACGCTCTACTCAATTTTTATTGCATGAGACGATCCATGGTGACCAGACGTGGCAGTTAGGACTGGGTATGTGAACCGGTTTGGTCCGTTTAGCCCGGTCCACGATGGACCAATTTTAAACAGACCGAACTGGACTGATCCACTTGATAAATGGACTGGCGTTTTGTCTAGTCCGAGCCCGGTCTGCCTAAGCTCGCAAGTCTACGGACTAGTCTGCATTTTTGGCCTAGCAAGAAGCTTGCGCACCAAATCGCGGAGCAGCCTGCAGACTATCTTTCTTTTTTTTCCTTTCATTTTTTTTCTTTTTTTTAGTACCTTATATTACATATTTATATTTATTCTATATATTTTACCTCAAAAAATATATATACACATTTTTCTTTAAAAAAATCCAATTTAAATTTTAAACAAATAATAATAATAATTACTAAATACTGCAAATATTAAAATTTAAGCATTAATTGTTTTTCAAAATAATAACATACAAATTACAAATCAATCAAATATGCATAACTCATCCAATCATAAAAAATATTGAAACTACTAAAGAATATAAATTAACAACTCCTAACTATCAAACACCAAACATAAACAAATCAAATACCAAATACAAATATCAAAATTTGTAAAATAAACCAACTCATCAAAACAAAAGTCTTAACAACATCAAATTTAAATTATTACAAAATCCATCCATCACCATCAAGCACATAAATAAAGTGTTGGTAAAAGAGTGCATGAGAAGGGGGTGTTGAATCGTGCTTCCTGAAAACTTCTTTCTGACCAGAAACATTAAATAAATTTATCAAGCTCGAGGCTTGAAGTGCAGTGGAATGATGGTTAGTAGATTCAGAAAATAAGTTTCTGATGTATGATTAATTCACCCACGGTTCATTAAAATAATCAGTGCATAATCTAATGTGATTGATAATAAAAAAAAAGTTTAGGGAAGAGAAAAATGAACACAAGAATTTTTATACCGGTTTGGCCAACCTGCCTACATCTAGTACTCAACACATGTTGAGATTTCACTAACAACAACCTTCTCAACCTGAGAAAGTAAAATGAATAGTCTTTACCATAGCCTTCCCAAGCTCTAACTTGCACAGTGGCCAACCCCAACTGCGACTTAACCAAGTAGTTCTGTACCAGCCTCTCTAAGCTGAACCTGTACAGTGGATAACCCCAACTGTGACTTAACCGAGTAGTCTTGAACCAGCCTCTCCAAGCTTAACCATGACTTGCAAACACCTTCTACTACAACATTGTAAGTAGTCTTTCAAATAGCCTCTCCAATCTGAACCGTGAAGTACAAATACATTTGCACTTACGTTGTAAGTAGTCTTTCCAACAGCCTCTCCAAGCTGAACCATGATAAGCAAATACGTTTACTAATACGTTGCAAGTAGTTTTACCTTAGCCTCTCCAAGCTATGTCTCACACTGATCACTAATAGATCAAGGTTACAAAGGTTATGTGTTTGGGTTGCCACTCAAACTAACCTACACTCAAGTTTCCTTAAAGATGGCTAATACAGACTGGGAAACTTAGAGCGACTCCTTTCTCTTATCTCTTCACATGAAGAGCATACAAATACAAATACATTTTAAAACCGAGAAAGAAGATTTTACACTTTGTGATTGATTACATAAATTGATGAATAACACAGGAAGTGTGGAGAGATTTTTCCATAGATTTTGCACTAAAGCTTTTAATTTCTCATAAGCTTTCAAGCTTGGCATCTCCCTTTATACAGGTTTATCTTTATGACCGTTGCCTCTTTGATCTAATCTCCAAGTGACATGTGTATTTCATTAGATGTGCCTTGGAACGTTAGTCTAGAGAAGTAGGCTGACAACTTGTCCCATCATTGCAAAAACTATTGTAATGTAGAGGTTTCTGAAGTCCTCATTTTTTTTTCCTTTTACTTTTAGCTTGTGGTTTCTGAACTCCACCTCCTAAAATCTTGAATCATCTAGGCAGAAGAGATGACGTACCAGTTATAACACTGGATCTAATTTGAGATTTGAATTTTGAATTTTGAAACTCCCTCCATTTTTCCTCAGTGTTCTTTGTTTCACCCTTCAGTGAGCTTTCTGACATTGTAATCAATCATGTTGATTTTTCTCTGATCTTCCAGTCTTCAATCTTGATCATTTGATGATAATTTCTTTGTGATTGTAGTGATTGATAACTGAGTAACACGTTGCTCTTGGACATGAATTGATTTCTTCATCATGAGTGCTCTTTCTGATGTCCCGTGCTACTTTCTGAAGATCTTTTCCTTGGTTTCTTGATTTCTGACTTGATCAGCTTCAGTTCTCTAGCATTTATGCTTTCTATCCTTGAGATAATATTCATCTTTTAAGTTTGATCTCCTCTCTTAAGATAAACATGATTTCTCATGTGTTGTGAACTTATTCCCGATTCAAGTTTACTTCAATGCCTTTGGTCCGTGAATATGAATACGTTCTTTGCTTGAAATAACATTTACTTTCTGATTATTTTAATCTCTTCCCATGAGATATATATCATGCTTGCGCATGAATAGTGAAATGTTATTCTTTGCATTAAGTCCGTATCATATCTTAATCTGTATACACTTACTTCGCTCGACTTCATATTCATTTTCTGATTAATTCAATCTCTTTCCACAAGATATAACATGCTTACACATACAGAGTGAATATTAATCTTGCTTAGGTTCATGTAATACAGATTGGATCTACCTGTTAAACTTTGTCAAGAAACTCAAGGTAGCCATTAGTCATTCTTCAAAACATTTTCTCTAAATCATTTTTGTTGTTATTCAAAACCTTTTAAGTTTCGTACTTTCTGAAGGGTTCTGAAATTTACATAAAGTCCATCCATAAAATTGGGCTTAAAGTGCTTCAGTGTTCTTCAACCTTCAAGTGCCTTTGTTGTGGGCTGGAGCTTAGTATTGGACTAGAGGCTAGAGAATTTTAATTTTGAGTTAATGATCAATTTAGTCCCTCACATTTCATGTGTGAGTCAATTTAGTCCCTGATTTTTAAAATGAGTCAATTTAGTCCCTCACATTTGCAATTGTGAGTTATTTTCGTCCTTCCGTCAACATCTTTTAAAAGTGATCCCACATGACAGAGGGACTAAAGTGACTCACAATTGCAAATGTGAGGGACCAAATTGACTCATTTTAAAAGTCAGGGACTAAATTGACTCATGCGTGAAATGTGAGGGACTAAAGTGAGTATTAACTCTTTAATTTTTATACAGGTTAGGCGGGCTAGTCCGTGGATCCCACGGGCTAAGCCCATTTGACCTGCGGGCTTAGCAGAGCGGATTAGAAAAGTCCATACGGATTTGTAGGTTAAAAATTTTCTAATCTATTTTTATGTGGGTTATGAGTTAAATGGGATGGCATGTGAATCGCGATTCGTATACGTTGCAGTGCTGGCGAGAGGGATCATGAGAGAGAATTCCACTTAGATAAATGAGCATTGAGGACATTTTAATTTTCTTGCTGCGCCGAGTGGGCTGTGCATAATTTAATAATTTGGATTAAAATATGATTTGATTTGTGAAATTAGTCATTTCAAAAAATTCAACTTGGAGGAAGAGGCAGAACAAATAAAATTGATTTTTTATGAATAGAAAATTATATATGTCGGATTAAATTTTTTACAGCAAATTGTCAGATGCCATGGCGATGATCGACGTCGCTTTCTAATTTTTAGTGCCAGACTAGACAACTAGACAATTATTTGCAGCTCCACTAATTGAATTATGGGAAGCTGTCAGATTTTTATTGCATGAGATGATGCATGATGGCCGAAAGTGGCAGATTTATTTGCTTTTAGGTTGATATGATCGATGATGATAGAGCCTACCAGAATTGGATGAGATCTAAAATATATCTTCACGGATCCTTGTGGGAGTGGCGCGAGTCCCGACGGATTAATGGGCCTCGGGTCGAATTTTTCGTTGTGGGGTCGAGAGGCCTTTTTACCGCAAAAAAATAAAAAAAGTTAATTACATATCCCCATATGTTTTGATATTATTTATCATTATACGTTATATTTTGGATAATAGTAGTACAATTAGTAGTTAAATATATTATATTTTATTAAAAATTTGATAATCAAACGTATTAACTTATTATATATTTAGCAGTGTAACATATTATTGCACCACATAGATCGGGTGTTAAGTGTAAATCAGCTGGCTAGTAGTCATAATATAGGAAAACAAACGCACAGAGCACATGGTGACAAAAAAAGAAGATTACTCCCCATCATTGAGTTATTGCACGTAATTTTGTAGTGAACTTGCTTGACTCATTGACCAACCCCTAGAAGCCCTTTTTTTATTTTTATTTTAAAAAAATTTACGTTTTAAACATATTATTCTATATTTAAAGTTTCAAATAAAATGAATATTAATATTTTAAATTAGAAAACTAACATAAATTCTTATGAAATTATTTTCTTTATTTAAAAACCTTGTGAATTAGCACTTTGCTTTGAACTATTACGTTAAACGTCTTATAAAAATTAATTTTTAAAATACCACGTTTAAGTACTTCTTAGCATCTCTGTTTTTATTTTTTTTATTGTATAAACTTTTAGTTAGAACATAATATTTTAAATTAATGATATAAAAATAAATTTTAAATGAAATTATCTTTTACAGAAAAGTTTACTCCTAAATTGTTAATATTCTTTTAAATTATATGGTAGCAGTGCACTGCACGAAAAAAGGTATATTAATTGTATAAATTTTAGAAAGTATTAAATTAATTTTTATAATTTTACTTTTAAATATATTAATTAACTAATATAGAATGAAATTTGAGTAAATTAAATGGTTTTCTCTTAATAGGCTTCTTTATTATATAATTATGTCCTCTATTTTCAAAATATACAATTAATATTTTCAAAATATACACCTCTATTTACACAATTAATATATATTTTTATATTATCAATTTAAATATTATGTTCTAACTAAAAGCTTATACAGTAAAAAAAGTAAAAAAATAGAGAAGCTAAGAAGTACTCGAGCGTAGTATTTTAAAAATTAATTTTTCATGAGATGTTTAACTTAATAGTTCAAAGCAAAGTGCTAATTCACAAAGTTTTTAAATAAAGAAAATAATTTGATAAGAATTTATGTATGTAGAATATGTAACAAATAAGTTTTTTAAGTTAAAATATTAATATTAATATTAATTTTATTTGAAACTTTAAATATAGAATAATGTGTTTAAAACGTAAAGTTTTTTTTTAAAAGAATAAAAATTAAAATAAGGGGTTTCAGGGGTTGGTCAATGAGTCAACCAAGTTCACTATAAAATTACGTGCAACAACTCAAAGAGGGGGAGTAATCTTTTTCCTTGGTCACCGTGTGGCCTGTACATTTGTTTTTCCATGATACGGCTACTAGTCAGCCGATTTACACCTGACACCTGGTATATGTGGTGTAATAATACATTTCACTGCTAAATGTGTAATAAGTTAAAACGTTTAACTATCATACATTTTATAAGATATAATTCGTTTAACTATCAACCATATTACTATCATTTAGAAAATGATGTATATTGATAAATAAAATCAAAACATATAGAGATGCATAATTAACTTTTTCTTTTTTTGGTAAAAAAGTTGAGGTGGAGATCCCTTATCCATATTCTAGTTCAATACAATTATAAATATCAATACTTCATAAAATTAATTGATTGAGTTTAATTTTTGTTAATCTTCTACTAGAAGTCAAAGAACTTAAAATTTACCAATGAGAAAATTAATATGCAATTATTTCTAACTTCTAAACTAGATAATATTTAGCTCTTTTTTGTGTATTTGAATACAATGATTCTTTTTCTCCTTTAACTAACTGATAACAAAAATTATTATGCATGGCATATTGCGCAATTGGAAATTATGGGTTTTTATTCAATTTTTAATTTTCTTTTTCACTCACGTCGTCTTTTAGTTATTCTCTTTAAATTAATGTTATTTATTGAAATTTTGATATTAATATAGTAATTATAGACATTAAGAGCCCACACAAACAAAATATGTTCCGTAAAGTTTCACTAAAAGTTAACAAAAAAAGGTACTTTTTTAAATCTCCATGTCAAAAACTAGAAATATATATTTAAAAAAAATGAATTTCTACTGTATATCTATATTTTTATTTTAAAATTTATATTTTGTTTAAGAAATTCTTAATATTATTTTGTTTCTTAGCACATGAAACTTTTAAAATATTTTAGTTTTTTTAAAATAAATAAACATATCCACTTTCTTTTTCTTTATATAGAGTTAAGAATGTTCTAAATACTAATGCAAGAAATAAAATGGTCATAGTATTTTGATTCAATTCAATATTTTGCATACACAGAATGAATTCTATAAAATCGATGTTAGGATTATTTGAAAAGCGATTATATTTAGGTCATTACTATAAAATTAAACTATTATATTAAATAAAATATATATTTTTCCTTTGATAAATTTTTACTTTACATGTCACGTTTTATGGATTAAAAAAATATTGATGCAATATAGTTAAATTCAAATATATATAAATAAAAAAGGTATGCTTTTTTTTAAGATGTTAAATATTAACGTAAAAAATATAAGCATATATTTAAATAAACTGAATTTCAACTATATATAATTTTTTCTTTAAAATTTATTTTTTTGAATGAGAATTTCTATTTTTCTTGTGAATTATGAAAAATACTAGCTACGTTATTATAATTTTTTATTTTAAGATGTTCAAGTTATTTTTATATTTAAATATATATATATAACAAGTTATTTTTACATTTAAATATTATTTTTATTTAAAAATAACAGATCCCAGACAAGCGGTCATCCTGCACATTATTCTGGCATTGCTGAAGAAATTTACTATCCCGAAAATATTCATCACAAGTGCACCGCCGCTGAAGAAATTAGAGGTTTTTAAATCCCTTTTTGATTCTTGAGTCTGAGTCTTCCATGGAGTGAGAAAAAAAAATGATAGTGATTACGAGTGATTAGTGAGATGGAAGTGTTGGAATTCATGGTGATAAGAGAAAAGATAGAAATAATTGAGTGAAATTGAAATAAAAATTTACTAATGATAGAAAAAGGTAAGGGATACAAGAGGATTAAGTTTTATATAGGCAATGAGTGAAACTAACTAATAACCAATCTTACTAACATGTCAATATTCCTAATAGACCCCTGCAAGCTGGAGCATGCATGCTTTGACATCTCTAGCTTGGGACGAAAGTAGAATACAATCGAAAATGAAAAAAATACAATGTAATCAAATGAACAATGCAACGGTGGTGGTACTTAGTTCTAACTCAACGTCTCCATGGCACGTGTTGCAAAACAAACTCCAAATCAATCAAGCAGATGACAGTGGTGCTTAGTCCCTCTTTGACGTCTCCATGGCGCTCGTTGCAATAGTAATCATCAACAATTCCAAAATAGGAACATCATCAAGAGCTTAACCATCAAGTAAAAGCTAACCAATCTTCAAACTTAACTACTTGGCTTAAGCAAATATCAAAGCAGAGGTTACATTCAATAAGACTGCCAATGAAAGGTTAACGTCGTAAGATGAGCCATATGGCTAAAACTGAAACCAAGTCAATGCTTAACCACCTTACAACAAAGGTAGAAGCTAAAACAAGGCTTAACCATCAAGAGCAGAAGCTATATCTTATGCTTAACCACTCATGACGGAAGCAAATCGCTAATTACAAACCAATCAACAAATGCTTAACCACCCTTCAAACAAGAGGCAGAAGCAAAATCAAAAGAACAAAAGCATTAACAGCCAAATATCCAAGTCTAAAGAGTGAATTGCAATAATCCAGCAAGAATTGCAAAAAGTCTCTAGGGACTTTGATCAAACATGTAAGAAGCATAATCTGAGAACATGTAAGGAGGCAAGATTGGAAGTCCCCAAGCTCGTAGTTGAAACTTCACTAGAGAAAATCAATCAACACAGATCCGAAAACTCCATGAAGAAGTAGATCGGCCAAAACAAGGATCGATCACAAAGAAGAGAGATGGAAGTAACAAATCGGAGCCAGATTTGCAACCACTACAGAAAGAATCAGAGCGGCCAAGATGAAGGCCAAACATGATGAAGAACAAAGATCGCAAATCCGATGACGAGGCAACTGGCCGAAAAGGATGCATCAGAGTGGAGGAATACTGCCTCTCGAAATACGACGAAGGGCGGTGACGACAAACTGGTTCTCTGGCAAGTGAAGAAGATAGCGATGAACCGAAGCAAGATACACAAAAAACCAAAAAAAAAAACACCAATTTGAAGAGAATCAAAGAACTGTAAAATAGAAGAGGAATCCAAGAAATGATGTGCGAACTTCATCGGAGAAGAAAACTCGAGCTCAGATCGGAGATGACCAAATCGATGGAGCTTGTCGGAGATATGAACACCGATGACATCACGAATCATCGTCGGAGCAAGAGCCAGAAGCGGAAAGATGATTGAAGCAGAGGCAACCTCGAACTCGTCGTAAAACTGATCGCAAATGGAGAAGAAAACTCGAACCACCATAGATCTGGAAACACCACGCGTAAGATGCTTGGTGTAACATCCTCAATTTTTCTTAATATAGTATTGCTTTATTATAGTTTTTTAGAAAATATGAGAATTTTGTTTAGGCAAGAAATATTTTTTAAAAAATGTCTAAATTAAAATATACAAGACTTAGCATCAAAATGTAAAATATTTAATTATTCCCTTGGATTTTATTAAAATTAGAAAATACCACTAAATAATAGAAGAAAAGCATATAACATAATTAATATCAGAAAAAGTCTACATAAATCTTAGAAAAAAAAAACTTAAGGAGTGTAAAAAATTATGATGAAAAAAAATTATAAATACAATTTAAACATAATTTTGATGATGAATATCAATATTAAGTAAATTTGTATAATATTAGTATAATTACACACAAAAAATAACCTAACCTAGGATATAAAATAAATACCGAAAAATTCTAGAAAACAACTCTACGTCACATTAAAATTTTTTTTTACTAAATTATAATATTAGACAAAGAGGACCACAAAATAGGACTCTTTATTAAACCATGGATAGTGTTAAAAATCACATTGACCTTTAATTAATTAATTTTGACTTAAATAAAGCTTAAAACACCTAATTAATTACCTAAGCTTTAAGATAATTTTCCAAAATCTTGATTTAACTCACTAGTACTCTTAAATCAATTAAATGACACCTAGAGTGATGCAAAATTCGGACTCATAAAAAATAATAATATATATTTTAAAAGTGAAGGATATTTCATATGACATATTATCCAAAGCCAACCATTTTTTACTAAAAATTTCAACCATGGTGAGCTTGTCCCCTTATCATGATAGACAACTCAAAAATGGACATGGACTGCTATAAAAAAAATATATTTTATTTTTAGATGACTAATAATTTTAATTAACTCAAAATAGGCCTAATTAAGGTAAAAATATATTAAAAATACTAAAAATTATAGAAAATTCGTAAAAAAATTATAGATAGCATGTAAATAAGGTAAAAATATGTTATTGATAATATATCAATGAAATATAATTTTTTTAGATGAATATTTTATTAATTACCCAAGTATATGTAACTTTAAAATAAAATTTTAATATACAAAATTTGTCATTTTCATATATTAATCATTCAAGACAACTTGCAACCCACTATAACTTTATTAGAGATAAGATTCAGACCTAGTGGCTGCAAAAGAAAAGATAATGATAATTTAAAAATAGTTAAATAGATTATTAATTAATTAATTACTAATAACACTAATAATAATGTAAAATACCAAATAAAATGTAAATAATTATAAAAAAAATTATATAAATTTCGTGAATCCTTGTATTATATCTCCAATAATCAAATGAAGATATTTAAAAATAAATTAAGTCATTTACCAATTAATTAGCTTAATTAAGATTAACTAGTTTAAGTAATTTTGCCTTATTTTAAAGAATTCGTTATTAAATTATATATAAAAATATTAAAATTTACTAAATGTCTTTAAATCATGTCCTTAACATTTTAGTATGTCTTTAAGTGATAATTAAGAATTTATTAAATTATTTAGTATTAGTTTTAATATTTTACTAATGAAACTAACTAAATTTGACAAATAAATTATAAAATTAATAATATTTTAATCCTAGACTTTTTCTATAAATAGCACACCTCTAAACACAACTCTACACTTCATTATTCTGCCCAAAAAACTATCAAAAACTTGTAGCCATTATTTCTCTTCATTTACTTCATTTTCATACCAAAAATACTTACAAAATTTTACCAAAACACTCCCAAATTATCATCTTTTCTTATCACCATCTACCATCAACACTTTTCAGCCTTTATACATGAATCTTAGCCCTTAGAAAAGGTTTAGAAAAGTTGAAGAAGTTGCTGGTCTAGCCTTGGTATAATAAAGTTTCTAAAGCTCCAAGAACAAGTAGGGGTTTTCTTTCACTTCTAAGCTTCATATATAATTTTCTTGTATGACGTTATGCTATGTGATATTCAAAGCTTATGTTTTATTATTTTTAATGCCTTTGAATGATTTAATGATGGTGTCATAAAACACTTAATCCATGTGTATATGATGCATATTTATTTGTCTACTTATATGGTTGAAAATTGTGATTTAAGATTATTTCAATTTTTTATTATGCTTTCTTCAAATATTTAAATATTGTATGAAGTTGTTTTAATATGTTAAACCATATATATTTTTCTTTGATAAAAGCTTTGTCTACAAGTATGGAGTTTTAAGGTAATATAGTTTTGATCTCATTATAATTGTGAAACATTTCTATTCATGAAAAGTGCTTTATTTAATTTACTATAATGAATGATCTAAATCTTTGAGCATGCAATATTTAGTTTGGTTTGTGTGTTGTATTTCTCTTGGGACCATTAAAACTTAATATGATATAAAAGACACTAAAATATATTTATATTAATCATAACCTTTATTATGGACCTTGGACTATAAACCTTAAACTATGGACCTTGGACTATGAACCTTGAACTATGGATTTTGAATTACGGAACTTGGACTATGAACCTTGAACTATGGACCTTGAACTACAGAACTTGGACTATGAACCTTGAACTATAAATATTTGACTTGATTATACATTTATTAATAATAAGGAATATTGTTTACAAATATTTAAATTTAAGGTCTCATTAGAAACATGACACGTAAACTAGCTAGTTTCTTACTTGAAGTGATTTTCTAAAGCTTGGGTATATTTTTGGTTATTTCGTTTTATATTTCTTGAAAGATTTCATGATGTTTTCTTTGCTCTATGATTATATCCTTATATGCATAAAAATATTCTTTTTACTTATGTAAGATAATTTACCTAAGTATTTTCTAAAGATAGATTTGAAATGATTTTGGGTATATTTAGACTTATGGGATTAGTAAAGAAAGTATTATATGAATACTTGAAATTGAATTATTATATAAAAACTAAGTTAAGCGTATTTCATTATAAAGAAAATGAGTTCATTACAATAGTATGTTTTGGTGCTTCAATGATAATTATAAAGAAATATGGTTTTTGTTTAGGAATCTTATATTGTTTGGGCTTTATGTGTAAATATGGAAAAATCTTGTGGTCTACATGTGAATATGAAAGAAATTGTGGAAACTTTCTATAATTTTCATACTTTATGCATACTATGTACACAATGTAAAATGAACAAATAGGTAAGTGACACCTCGGGCCCCGCCTTGTAGCGGAAAGGGACTTGGTGGATGTTTTAGTGATGCCTTGGGCCCCACCATGCTAGCGGACAAGGACATGACATTCATTGATCTGACTAGGGGACGCCCTAGCAATGAGAGCTCTCACAGATCCAATATGAACAAATCTTGCAGATTAAAGCTATTAGAAGGGAACGAGATATTATAAAAGGGAGTTATAGTACATTCATGATTATTTACTATATTTCTTTTACTGCACTTTTATTATGATTGATATTATACACTTCCATCTTGCTTGACACTAGCAAAATATAATTTGTGCATTTTACTGCACTCCCGAGTTATTCTTAGTATTTTTGGGATGAAATGGGACTCCCCTGGAAACATCACCCTACTGGGAGACTTCTCTCACCCCTTTTCTTTGATGTTTCCAGATAGCATGGATCGTCTTCAACAATGAAATGGATGTAGCCATGGACTTAATTTCTAAATAATCAGATTCTATTATGTGTGCTAAATAGAATCTTTACTATATGTTACCAGACTCTGGTTATGTTGTATTGTGATATTAAAGTTTTCTTCATGTATCTTGAATGTGTAATATGTACTATTGTACCCTATGAATCAATATTGGTAGTAAAGTATGTTTTCTATAGATGATGGTTGTCTAAACTGTGGGAATTATTGATTAACAAACATTAATATTTTGTTGGAGAAAAAGCATTCTTTGTTATTGAAAATAATAATAATAATAATAATAATAATAATAATTTAACTTTAGGTTACTAGAAGAAAGTGTATTACTGTGGAATGTAATTTGGAAAGGTTCTGGCTAAGGAAAGATTTGGTATTTAAGCGTGTCCACTGTGACCCACCTCTCTTTCCTGGGAGTCTACCAGATACATGATTTACAGTTAATACACATTATTCTGGTATATAACTATGAATAAGAAATAATCATAACAAAACAAAATTCTCAAATTTCAAGTTACAAATTAGTAGCTAACCATTGCAATATTAAAAAAATTAGGATGAAAGAATTAGAGTTTATTAGGGTGTTACATTAGTGGTATCAGAGCAGTTTTCCTCGGAAGACAACTGTCATTAGGTATGATCCATGCATGTCATATTTCTCCATATAGGGTTTTCTTTATATTGGATTGTTTTGTATGACAATTGTTTCTAGCTGCTAGGTAGGAATGTTGAGCTTGATCACCTCAATACGTAAACTAACTATGTATGCAGAAACAACATGCAAACAAGACAGAGATCTGTTCCTCCTAATGGTGGAGAAGAAGATAGAAATACCCTGGAGAATATGGCTGCAGCGATTAGGGAACAAGTGATGTTGACTAATAGGATGCTGTAGCGGATGGATGAGAATGGTGCTAGAAATAGGAATGGCAATGGTCAAGGAATTGCTAATGGAGATACACCAGGTTTGCACCCTCAGTTCTATGGGCTAACTGAATTTAAAAAGATGCAACCTCCATCTTTCAAAGGAGAATATAACCCAACCATAGCTGAAAATTGGTTGATGAGTATAGAAAAGATATTTGAGGCCATGGTGTGCACTGATGAGCAGAAGGTGATTTATGCCACCTACATGCTTGTTGGTGAGGCTGAGCATTGGTGGAGGGGCACTAAATCTCTGTTAGAGGCACAAGAAGTTCCTCTCACATGGAAACAATTCAAAGCTATCTTTTTGGAAAAATATTTTCCGATAAGTGTAAAGAACCAGAAAGAGACTGAATTCTTGCAACTGAAGCAGGGAAATATGACTGTTGGACAATATGTGTCAAAATTTGAAGAATTGGCTAAGTTCTCATCTTATTTAAAATTCAATCCAGATGAAGCTTGGAAAGCAATGAAATTTGAGGCTGGCTTGAATCCAGAACTAAAGAATGCTGTAAGTACTATGGAAATCAGGAATTTTCCCCTATTGGTAAAGAAAAGCAGGATTGCTGAACAAAATATTAAGGACTTGGCAGCTGAGCGTCAAAATATGTTTAAAAGAAAAAAAGAGGAAGATAAAAGTAGATTCATTCCACCACGATTTCAAAAGAATAGGAATCGGGGCTTGAACCAAAACCAGAATCAGTCAAGGAGGAGCCTGTATAGAGGAAAAATGCCTTTGCCACCACACAAACCAATCCCTACACCTGCCCCGACCCTTGTTTGTGAAAATTGTGGGAAAAATCATGGGAATAGGCCATGTTTGAAAGGAATGGGTGTTTGTTTCATATGCGGAAAACAAGGACATTACTCACGCGAGTGTCCTCAGAACCAGCATAAGGGAGAAATTCCCAACCAGAGGCCTCAAGCCAAAGGAAGAGTCTTCGCCCTGAGTACACAAGAAGCGACTCAAAATCCTAAAGCGTCTCAGGTAATGCGTGTATTTTAAATAATAAAGCATTAATTGCACTGTTTGATTCTGGAGCTTCTCATTCTTTTATTTCTCCAACCAGTGCAAATGAACTTGAATTACCCATGTCTACCCTACCACATGACTTGATTGTCTCTACGCCTACTGGGAATAGAATTTTGACTTCTTCTGTTTGTTTGGACTGTCATATTCAGATTGGTACTCATTGTTCCAATGTTGACCTTATTTGTTTACCTATGGATGATATTGATATTATTCTAGGTATGAATTGGTTATTTGATAATGATGTCTTTCTAAATTGTAGTAAGCAAACCATACATTTCTCTATTCAAAATATCCTTGCAACCTCCTTATCAGAGACTGCTGAATCCTTACTGTGGAATGTAATTTGGAAAGGTTCTGGCTAAGGAAAGATTTGGTATTTAAGCGTGTCCACTGTGACCCACCTCTCTTTCCTAGGAGTCTACCAGATACATGATTTACAGTTAATACACATTATTCTGGTATATAACTATGAATAAGAAATAATCATAACAAAAAAAAAATTCTCAAATTTCAAGTTACAAATTAGTAGCTAACTATTGCAATATTAAAAAATTAGGATGAAAGAATTAGAGTTTATTAGGGTGTTACATTAGCATGTAATGCCCAGGGACGAGGATGAGGAGTGATCGCCGGTGCAAAGAGGGCACGGACAAGGAGCGGCTCCTCGCAAGGTCTTCTAAGCGGAGGGGTACACGAATGAACCAATTACACACCCGAATGAGAGGGATCCTAAGATTGTATAGGTATGGGACTATACAGTTGAGGGGGGGCTTATATGAATTGATTTGCACTACCTATACCAACAAGATGCATCTTCTTTCCGATAGCCTAAACTGAAAGAACTCCACAGTTAAGCGTGCTTGACTTGGGGTAATTTTGGGATGGGTGACCTCGTGGGAAGTTTTCCTAGGAAGCATGTGAGTGAGGACAAAACATGCTGAAAAGACCCGTGTTGGTTTGTGGGGACAGTTGTCAATCCATAAAGCAGCAGAGGATGTTACAAATGGTATCAGAGCCTGCACCTCTCCCAGTACAGTGTGGTTCGGGGACGAACCAGGCGGAAGCTGGTGGGCATGTTATGCCCGGGGACGAGGATGAGGAGTGATCGCTGGTGCAAAGAGGGCACAGACAAGGAGCGGCTCCTCGCAAGGTCCTCTAA
The DNA here is from genome assembly GCA_031216105.1 of Dalbergia cultrata. Classification (NCBI taxonomy): domain Eukaryota; kingdom Viridiplantae; phylum Streptophyta; class Magnoliopsida; order Fabales; family Fabaceae; genus Dalbergia; species Dalbergia cultrata. Next base: position 22,099,202 of record CM062351.1, on the reverse strand, counting down.
GCAGAGGGGTACACGAATGAACCGATTACACACCCGAATGAGAGGGATCCTAAGATTGTATAGGTATGGGACTATACAGTTGAGAAGGGCTTATATGAATTGATTTGCACTACCTATACCAACAAGATGCATCTTCTTTTCGGTAGCCTAATGTAACGCCCCGATTTTTCATGCTGTGTAAGATTACCAAAATGCCCCTAGGTAAATTTTACACGAGATTTGAGGATGAGAAATCTTTAATAAGGAATTTTAACATTAGAATAACATTATATGAGGCTTGAATAGCAATCTGTGCGAAAAGTCACAAATCTCGATTTTTCTGTGTACAAATGACCAAAATGCCCCTGAGGTCGTTTTGCCCTGAAAATCAAAGATAACCAATTCCGGTTATCCTCAAGGGGTTAATTTTATGTTTGAAGGGGATTATTTGTGTTATGTTGATGTCACGGTTAAAATCTCAAGTCCCGATTTTTTACTGTACGTAAATTTACCAAATTACCCCTGTGGTAATTTAGTGTGAAATTAAGCAATCATTGAACCCAGTTATCACCCGAGAAGTTCAAAAATATTTATTTCAAGTATGACTTGATATCTAGAAATGTTCAGGTAATTCTAGAAAGTTTTTATGTGAAATTACCTTTTTACCCCTATTTGTGCTAAATAAGTTCACTTATGTAATTAAGGAAATGTTAAAGCTCTAATTGAACTCAGAATTGATTTCATTCATTAACCTTGAGTTAAAAATTAATTACCTAAGGTTAAAAATAATTACTTGAGGTTAAAAAATAATTACCTAGGATGATTAGAGTTTAAGAAAGTTTTAGGAGAGTTAATTTCCTTTCGTGATTTCTAGAGCTCATAAAAATTAGTGATGCTAAGATCAAAGTTAAAAATTACGGTTTAGGTAAAATTTAGTATAGAACTTATGTTACAAATTGATTTTTAACTCATTTGAAACTAACTTCATTTACTAGTGTATAATCATTCTTTTACTTCATTTTAATTTGTTCTAAACACTTAACCTTTTACCATTTTTACTAATCTATCAATTCCAAATCTTTTACCTAAGTAATTACACATCTAATACATGTAAAAGAACATCAAATCTGATCATAATGGACCAGAAACCACGGCCATAATGCTCCATGTGCACCATATTTTATTGCTTTTCCAACATAAAAACATATACAACAAAGACACCACACCTTAAGCTTTCTTTTGCATTGTTTTTGGTTATGTTTAATCAAAAGAAAACCCACCCATTTCAGCCATGATATGAGCAGCCAAGATGTCTCTCACATGCATCATATTTTAGCATTTCCATCCATTATACATGTGCAAAATCATTACAATACCATATGCTTTCTTTTTCTAAAGTTTTCTTTAACAAAAAAATGAAATAAACCCTCCATTTCCAGCCCATATGTCACGGCCAAATAAGCTCCATGAGGCTATAAATACATGCTCTTTCATTGCTAAAATGTTCATACAAACACTCTTGGCCTTAGCATTTTCTTACTTGATAGTTTTCTTACTCAAAGTGTGCTCAAAGTTCTCTAATTCTCTCAAGACTTCAAGCTTTCTTTTTCTTCCTCATTCTCACTAAGAGACTTCATTTCCAACCTTTAACCAAGCTCTAAACCTCAAGCATACATATTCCAATCATAAACCAACTCCTAAACACTTAAACTTTCCATTTCCAAGCACTAGAACACAAGAAAATCCATCCTCCACTCCAACCTTCTTGGCCGAAATATCACAAGCATTAGGACCATATTTTTGGTTCTTGGTTGATCATAGAAGATCAAGCTTTCTTTAATAATCAAGAAATAACTTGGTAGGGACTTTATTTCATATTATTTCTCATGTTCTTCTTCTTTAATCCTTTGAATTTTGATGATGACCATGGCTTGATAATAAATTTAAGAAATAAGGTTCTTGGAACCATGGTAATAAAGGACTCTAATGCTTACTAATGTTTAAGATCTATTAGGGACAAGAATTTAATCTTGTGAAGTTTTTGAGCTTTAAGTAAGCAAGATATATATAAAATGGACTTGCATTCATGTTTAAATTTCAAGCTCTTGCATCTCATGTTTAAGTTTTAATGCCTTACATATCATGTTTATTTTCAAGTCATCACCTTAAATCTAGAAGATTAAAGAAATGGATTTGCATTATCATGTTTAATTTTCAAGTCTTGCATATCATATTTATTTCAAGTCATCACTAAATTTTAAAGACTTAATAATGAATGTGCATCTCATGTTTATAATTCAAGCTTTGCACATTATATTTATATTTTCAAGTCATCACCTTATAATGTTAAAGATTAAAAAATAAGGTTGCATAGCATGTTTACTTTTGGTTATCATCTAAGATCTTAAAGCTCAAAAATTGTCCTTGGATCTTAAATAAAAAATTTTATTTCATGGCTATGCTAATGGATATGTATTTTCGGCCATGAAATGATGGTGAGGTTGAGATAACTTTTATTTCATTTTTTGTGTTTTGAAATTTTAGTAAGTTGTGCTTTAGTAGTTTTACAAGTCTTGAAACTTAAAAGATAGTAAAAATAGCATTTTCATGAGCAAAAAGATTTATTATTAAACCTTGTGATTTGCTCTCTATTTGGTATTAATATTTGGTCATGATAAGTGGTAAAAATAATTTTAAGTGTTTCCTAAGTCTTAAATCAAGTAACAAGGAAAAATAGTATCTAGAAAGGATCAAAATTATAATTTTAGGAAGATTTAGAAAAATAATTTTCTGGTACTATTCATTACTGTCTCAAACTATTCATCATTGTAGGGTACTGTTCATAGGCATAATAAATCATTAATAATTGTTGTAAAAATTATTTTTGGTATCTTAGATGTATAAAAGAATAATTACAAGTTCTAGTTTGGGCCATTTTGCAAAATATAGAAAGTTGTGTTTTGAACTATCAATTATGTGATTTCAGCCAAATGACTTTAATTTGAGTTATTAATGATGTTAAATGTATCCATGTATTCAAAATATCATTTATGATATTTAGAAAAAGTTTTAGAAGTTTCGGTAATTGTTAAGAGTGAAAATAAGTGATTTTGCACTTTGACCCCTAAAGTGTAGCAAAATTTGTTCTATGACCAAAGATGATTTTTATGACGAACTTAGGTGAATTATAATTGTTATGAGTCTCTTAAAAGTATAGAGAAATTTTGATGATCATTTGCTTGAGGAGATGTGTTAAAAAAGAAAAATTACGTTTTCACCCGTAACTTTGAGAAATTACAATTTTGACCCTCTTTTGGGCTTAAGTGTAAATATTAATAACTTGAGGAGATTAGCATAGATCTATATCTTATGGAAGCCATATTCGTGTGTTTTAGTTTATGACTTGTGATAATAGTGTTATGTTACTTATTAATGATTATGGATGCTTACTACTTGTTTTATGCAATTGGCGATCATTAATATATGGCACCTATCCTATTAAGTATGTTCACTTTCATGAGATATTTGATAATAGCATGCTTATATAAATGTATATATGCATACTTATATGATCAATTACTTGATGAATTGTAGCATGCTATGTGTATGATTGATTAATTGAGATGCATATTTAAGAGTTCTATAAGCATGATATATTAAAGGATAAGCTATGATTATATGTTCGTGCTTGCATCTATGAATAACATACTAAGATGCAAAGGTGACATAAGACATGGAAATGATCCTCTAGACTCCCCGAATTAAAGGTTATGAGAGGTGATCCAATGGGGTAATCCTCTAGACTCCCTGAATTAAAGGTTATAAGAGGAGATTCAATAAGGACCCTTTAGACTCCAGGAATTAATGGTTATGAAAGGTGTTCCTAAACCCCCTAACCCGCACTCTGGGAGTCGGGAATTAACTTATCGAGAGGATAAATGTATACTAGTGACGACTAGTGAGGTATGATCTCATAACCTAGAACTCTCAAGAGGAGAGAAAGTATAGGGTGGTTTCCCCAAGGAAAAAGATTGAGAAATTTAAGTCACCTAAAAAGCATATTAAGGAAAATTTATGTTAAAGGAATTTATGTTCTTCATGTATGATGCATTTATAGAATCTCTTATGTTATAATGTATATGGCATTGACATGCATACATAATAATAGTATGATGCATCCATGACATCAAGATTCATGTTAAAAGACATGGGCCTCGGCTAATGGTATTTGGAACTTAATAAATGAATCTTATATATGCCCACATTTTTCATAATGAAACCCGAGGTTCCTGGGGACGATGATGATGACACACATGTTAGGAGGCGATTACCCTACTGAGATTCTTTTATAAGATTCTCACTCCCTCTTTATTTCTTTCCATCTCGTCTTCAAAGGTAGATGGCGACATTCGTGATTTAAGTTGATGCCATTCGTGTTCTACTTGTGAGATGTCTTGCTCCTCGTGATGAACTGACTCGTAGAATCCATTCTAGGCGCTTCGAGTAGGAAACGTGGGAGAAAAGTCTTATACTAGTTTGTTAAGCTTTTATTTGCATGATAATTTCTGTTGGATTAATGTATTTGCTTTAACTATGACAGTGGTGTGCTGTTTTGTTTCCTGTAAGTTTTAGATGTTCAATGAAGAACGATCATTATTTGTAATGGTGTTATTATATTGATTGAGTAAGGTATTTCATAATTATTGGTGACCTAATATTATTCTTTTACTTTTATGAGTAAGATGGTTGATACAAATTAGTTAGTATGTGCGGCTCACGTTTTGTATTTAAAGGAAAAAAAATTTACCCTATTTTTACTAAAGTATTTTCAAGGTTTAAATTTAAGATTGGAACAAAAGAGTACTAACTAATAATTAACTTAAATGCGTCCTAGGCGTGTTGAGTTAAATATTAGGGTGTTATACCTAAACTGAAAGAACTCCACAGTTAAGCGTGCTTGACTTGGGGTAATTTTGGGATGGGTGACCTCCTGGGAAGTTTTCCTAGGAAGCATGTGAGTGAGGACAAAGCATGCTGAAAAGACCCGTATTGGTTTGTGGGGACAGTTGTCAATCCATAAAGCAGTAGGGGATGTTACACTTGGGACATCGATCGAAGGAACCATATCTAGAAACCATGAGCTGAGTTGCCGAGGACGAACAAAGAGAAAAAAAGATCAGATCCGACTAACTGAGATGGATCTGAATGAAGAAGAAAGGCTTGGATCCAAGACGAAGACTAGATATGAAATCAAAGAAGATGAGTGGCAATGGTTGCGTGCAGAAATCCTAGTTCATTAAAATCGAAGACAATCTGAGAGTGGAGAATTTTTGTGAGAGAAAGAACAATGTTTTGGATAAGTTTTAGAGGAAGAACGTGAAAAGATTCTATGAGTAGCAGTGTTTGGAAGAAAGGAAAGCTTGAGAAAGTGAAGGAAAGTAAAAGAAATTGTGAGAAAATGAGTTCTTAGAACTCGAGGTAAGAAGCAGCGGAGGTAAAATTCAAGGTGGATAGAATGACTTTGATACCATGTTGAAATTCATGGTGATCAGATAAAAGAGAGAAATAATTGAGTGAAACTAAAATGAAAATTTACTAATGATAGAAAAAGGTGAGTGATACAAGAGGATCAAGCCTTATATAGGCAATGAGTAAAATAGCTAATAACCAATCTAACTAACTAATCTAACTAACATGTCAATATTCCTAATAGGAAGTAAGAGGCGCACGAGGAGGACAGGGCTTTGGCGATAGTATATTCGGAATGGAGGAGCCATATTGATTAGACAATCCAGATCCCCAGTTACAACAGACTCATAACTAGCAATCTCCCAAGGGTTGGGGAAAGATTTAGATTAGGGCAGGATTTTGTCGAAAAATGTCATAAAAGGGAAGGGCATTTTTATTAAAAAAGTATATCACATAACATGTACATAACCACTTAACAGTGAAAATGAATATTAAATTAATGGAAGGACATTTTTTACACAGTTTAAAAGTGTCAAAATTACATGTTTTGAAAAATTAGATGTAAAAGATAATCGGGAGTAAAATGATTTTAACCCTTAAAATATTTTATTTAAATTATTTAAAATTCAATTCTTACTACTATTTTCATCTCCTCTTTATACACGTACTTCTATATTATTATAAATATTAATGTATAATACCAAAATATATATTATATATGCAATAGCATTTACAACGTATTGAACATTTTTGGAACATTGAAGGTGCTAATATTATTATTAGTTGACGAGACGACTGGCTTTAGGGCTTATTGCTATGCAAAGTCATTGATAACCTCAAAATATACTCTTTTGCATGCGCTGTTAATTGTTTTCAAATTGGAAAATCTTAATTATTTGTGCTATTGTTCCACTTTTGTCTTTAATCGAACTAATAAAAAAATAAATTATAACTTATTTAAAATAATATTTTTTATTATATTTGTGTTATTTTTATAGTCTAATTATTTAATTTTTGTAAACTTATTTAATTCAATCAATTATAATAATTTTTCTTTTTGAATACTTATAAATGTAGTGAATTTTAGTTTTGGTCCTTATAATTCTTTTTTTTTTCTTTATGTTTTGATCCAAATTTTTCAAATTTTTTATTTTGATCCTTGTTATGTTAATCCATTATTAAGTACTGATATTTATAACAACAAAAAATATTCTAAAAATAGTTATAATGACCAATTTTCAATATTTATAATTACTAAGTTCATATTCTCAAATAATTATAAGGATTGATATTTAAAAAAAAAGAGAGATTAAAACTAAATTAAATACAGTGGATCAAAACAAAAGAAAAAAAAAAGCACCGAATGTGAGTAATTATACAGTTTGAATTATTGAATAATTTACAATTTATTAATAACGAGTCAGTTGGGCTATGATTGATATTAATACATGAACTATCAATAAAAAAAATTAAATAAAGATTCAATTATGGGAAAATTAATTTTGATATGAATATGCGAGGTGTGTAATACGTAGATATGTTACTCTTGAGAAAATTAGGTAGGAGTGGAAGGGGGAACATAATCTGCTATAAGCGAATTAAGTCCCATAAGAACCAAAAAAACAAAAAAAAATCCTCCAGAACACAATTCATTGTGTCTGAAATGCGATTTGGCAGCCTCCTTATTCGCTACCAGCGAATTGTGTGACATTCCAACCTTTAAAGCCAGCAAATGTGAAGGTCAGCAAACTTGGTCAACAAATTAATTGAGCCCACTTGCTTTTTCATGCGTGCATCAGCCAGGGGGAGGCTTCAATTCCTCATTGGTCTTTTCATGCTTCAAGGCCGCGGGCCCTTCATGCCTCAATGCATTAACCAGGCTTCCTCATTGGTCCGACACGTGCTGGTCATGCATCACTCCATCAGTGAGGCCGGCTCCTTTGCCCAACACGCTTTCTTCAAGCTTCACTCAATCAGACCTGCAACACTCCATCACACCTGCTACACGAAAGAAAAATAATGGTGACTGAAGCAATCCGTGAATGAACAGAACAATTCGTGATATTATTGCTCTTTATTACTGATACTATAAAAACATAAGTATGGTAAGAGTTCTATGCATTCAGTTGAGTTGTGAGAGTTATGAGAGTCATTTTGGTTTGAGATTTGCAGTATTAGTTGAGAGTATATAAGTATAATTTCAATAGTATAAAGAGCAATAATTTTTTTTTGAAAAAAAAAGAGAGAAGTATTAAAAAAAATGCCTAGACGACAACGTGATGGAACAATGGATCCTAATGAGCATATTGCAATTTATATTTTCAATGGATATGTAAGTTTAATTTTTCTACTTTTATTATTAATTTAGTTTATTATGTTAATATTATGTTATTTGTATGTATTATTTTATTATAATTAAATAAATTTTTTCTACTTTTAATATTTTGTTCGTTTTAATTTTTCTATTCTTTTAATGCTGTCTACACATTATTCTTTTAATTTGAACTTTATTATTAATTTAGTTTATTAAGTTAATATTCTGTTCTAATTTTTTATTTGTATTATTTTATTATAATTAAATAAATTTTTTCTACTTTTAATTTAATTCTGTTCTTTTATTTTTTTTGTTCTAATCTTTTAATTTTGTTATTTAATTTTTCTACTGTTATTAGTGATTTAGTTTATAATTAAATTTTTTTATTAATAATTATTTATTTTTTACTTGAAACAGGAAGAAAGAAAGTTTGAGCCTAGTCATTTTTTTTAATCATCCACCAAAAGGTGCAATTATTGAGCACCTACAGCGTGCTGTTTTTTCCATGTTGCGCAGATAGGTCGAGTGGAATTAAATGGAGCTCTAATAAAAGCTTTGGTAGAACGGTGGAGGCCAGAGACGCACACTTTCCATTTTTCATAGGGAGAAATGACGGTGACATTAGAAGATGTCACCATGCAATTTGGACTCCCTATTAATGGTTCACCAGTTAGTGGAGTTACATCTAGTAATATTGAACAACTGCAGTTGAAATGTTTTAGTTTGCTTAATGTTGTGCCTCATCCACACGTATTTAATAGAGGTGCAATCAATTTAAATTGGTTGCAATATCATATAAGAGATCTTAATACTAGAAATGACCCAATATCAATAGAAATGAGTGCACGCGGGTATATGTTGGCCCTCATAGGCACTTCTTTATTGCCTGATAAACCACCAATGAGGTCCATGGAAAATATTTGCAATTGTTGGAGGATCCTACTCATGTTGAGACGTTTAGCTGGGGTTCTGCGTGCCTTGCTTGTCTCTATCGTAATTTAGATTGGGCGACATGCATAACTACGAAGCAAATTGGCGGTCCTCTAGTTTTGTTACAAGCATGGGCATGGAGCAGATTTGGCTCCTATGCTAGTACCACCTAATTTTGTCAGCTTCCCCTTGGCTCCCAGGTAAAAAATTTTCTTGATTTATTTTGTGTTGATATTGCCATAATTGTACTAAATTTGAATGTTTTATGACAGATGGTTGCACCCATTCTATCCTCATGGCGCGAGTCTTGCAAATCATCTACATTTAAGATAGATGTTAGATGATATGCAAGTTGATCAGGTATAAGTAGCAATTAAAACAATTTTTAATTTCATGTAAAGTTAATATTTTTTTTTCCATATATCTAATGTAATTTATTTTTGTATTGTAGATTATATGGCAACCATATAGGATTGCTGAAGTTGAGGCTGTGATTCCAGATTCTATTCGAATTGAGCAGAGATGGTGGAGCAATATTGTTCCTCTAATTTGCTTTGAAATCATAGAGTGGCACCCATTTGATTGCGTGAGGCGACAATTTGGGCTTATCCAATCTGTTCCTGATCCACACCCAAATCTAGGGAGGGCTCATAATAAAGATTTGAGAGGGAAAAAGGACAATCTTGATTGGTTATTAGTGCATTATCAGTGGGTGGAGATGTGGATGCAGTGGCGAGACTATCCGTTGGTAGGAGAGCCTTTGCATGGAGACCCCATTGATTATCGCCCCACAAATGCATACTTGTCATGGTATAGGGATAATGCTTATGTGCCTCTACGATTGACACCACTAAATCAGGATGATGTAGTCCTACCACCTCAGCCGCCACCGCCACCAGCACAACCACCACACTCACCATCACCACCACACTCACCACCATCACCACCACCATAGGATAGGTTCACACTTGTTCAAGGGGAGGTAGCTTTGGATGTGCATCAATCACCTGTCGTGCAAGAAGAAAATGTGTATTGGTCACATATTCAATTTCCATTTCAGTTTGCCCCGATTTAGCAATAGGGGATAGATCCTTCCATAATGTCAGCAATTTATGGAGGTCAGACTAGGGTTTTGCAGGTTATACAGGTCAGTCTGGGGGTTTTGCAAGTTATACAGGTCAGTTTGGGGGGTTTGCAAGTTATACAAGTCAATCGGGTAGTGGAAGTCATGCTGAGGGGTCCGCTAGAGTAGGAGATGTAAGTGAGGAAGACCAAGCTGAGGGAGCTGACGATGTAGAGGAACAAAGTGGGCGAGGTGCAAGTAGATATAACTTGCGTGAAGATCCCCCACTGACTAGCAGGTATACCCCACCAACAATCAGAAAACCAAAAGGGAAAGGGAAAGTATATAAAAGGGGTTAGTAGTTATTCAAGTGGCCTCAATGAATGATGAATGTGAATGATTGTTAAAGTGATCTTTATAATATATTTTTCTATGTTAAAAAATGTTAAAAGACACCTATTTTCTAAATCAAAATTTCTCTAGAATCAAATTCATTTTATATTTTTCAAAAAGGATCTTAGTTAAAAGAAAATTTAATTATCTTAACAAGAATCAACAAAAATATAAATTACCTATGCTCACAACAAGTCGGTGCAAGTTAGGTGCCTTGAATCTTTGTAAGAAATTGGTAGAATTGTGCCTGACGCAATGCATATGGAATGCCTTTGGAGGTTCCCATTGACCATTGCTTTGGGCTACTGCAGCTTTAATGGACTCATGACGATTAGAAATTAGTGCAACTCCATCTCGAGTCACTACATCTCTACGCACGTTGTTAAGGAAAAAGGACCATGCATCCGCAGTCTCACCCTCGACAACTGCAAAAGCAATTGACAAAATGTTCTGATTACCATCTTGTGCAATTGCAACCAGTAGAGCTCCTCTATATTTCCCATACAAATGTGTCCCCTCTACCTGAACAAGTGGTTTGCAGCATCTAAATGCTTTAATACAAGGACCAAAAGTCCAAAACAACTTGCGAAATATTTGGGTGTCTGGCACCGGCTCATCCCTGTGACTCACCTCTACAGAATCCAATTGAACAATTGCTCCTTGATCAGCAGCACACATTGCCATACACCATTGTGGAAGATCTTCAAATGAGCTTTCCCAACCACTGAAAACTTTTTCAATTGCCTTGTGCTTCGTTGTCCATGCTTTTCGGTATGTTGTCATGTACCCGAACCCCGAATGAACCTTTGCAATGATAGACTTTATTTTAATTGATGGATCGGAATTTACCAATGGCTCAATTAATTGTGCAATCATGTCAAAATCCAACTTTAAGTGGCCCTGCGATTGCCTCGACCTCGTCCAAGTGTGCGATCTATTGTACTTCCTGATTCTCCAATAATCCTTATTCTTCCTTAAATTGGCCCTTAGAAGCCACAAACAGTCTTGCCCATATTGTACACATTTACAGTAAAACGTCTTTGGTTCTGACTCTTCAACTTTGTAATTCGCTCCTTTATCTATGCTATATTTTTTGAGTGCCTTAATTACAGCTTCTCTATTGTCAAATTCCATTCCAATAAAGAATTTAGCATTGATAACAAGAGCTCCTACCAAGCACCAATATTAAACAATAAAAATAATTAGAATAATAAAAATAAATGGAATAAAAATATAAATATGTAGCATTTGCTAAATTCAAAATTTTAAATTAATTATAGAATTAACAATACATACCCATGTTTTGAAACTGTGGAAACTTAGGAGCATTCATAGCTTCAAGATCTAGTGCACGCATGAAAGATGGCTCATTATTTAGATATTGCCTGGCCACTATGTTTGGCACGCCCTCTTCACCGTAGCATCATTCACATCATCATCATCGTCATCATTGCCGCTTCTATATTCTTCTTCGTCACTTTTTTCCCATACTACTTCTCTTTCTTCAAATGTGCCCGAATCATAAGCTACATTCCGAGCAACAAATTCTTCGAATTCAACATACAATTCAATGGCACGATTGTTTGGCTGGTGTTGTTGATGTACGCGAAACATCTGTTGAATGCTCTCATCATTAATGATTGGAATTACTTGATAGTATATGAAGCCGCCAAAAGTCGAGGATGGACATCTATATTTTATAGATGTCACTTTCTTTTGAGTATGTGGATTTATAGATTGACAAAGAGCATTCTCTAACTCCGCAAATGAGAAAGTATATGAAATAAAAATATTTACTAGACTCTCACATGTAAAAAATACACCATCGTTTGGATTTGTAAATACATGACCATTATAATATACTACTACCATAACAATACTCATTTTTTCCTCACTTAATTTTTTTATCTGTTGCAAAGGAATGGGAAGCGAGAATGGCAGAAAGAAAATTGAAGGAAGTAAAGATAGTGCAATAGACAAAGGAGGGAAGAGTTGATCAGTAAAATTTGTGCTTAAAATCAACTTATATAGATAGTCAAAATAGTTAAAAAAATTCTCCACAAGTTCCACGAGAAAGTCATCCTTTCTTCACACTGAAATGACAACTCGAGGACAGCTCCTGATAACTTCATCTTCGAAGAGTTCTCAACACATTCTCGGGTGACAATTTCCAATAATTGGTAGTATAAATTTTATTCGTCGGACATTAATTCGTTGTTAGCGAATTCTTTGTCGTTTTTTTTAGTGCCACAATCCGCATGTAGTGGATTATTACCCCCACCTCCCCCATTTTGTCATTTCCTTCAAATTCCAATATCAACGTGTATTGCCCTCTGACTTTCCATGTCTATATCATTGACCCTCAATTATATATATTTACATCAATAAAAATATTCAACACACTTATCTAAATTGAAAAATCTTTAGTATATGATTAGATAATAATATAATTATCAATATATTAAAATTAATCTTATTAGGATAATAGTTAGTTATTCACTAGTCATTGTTAGTTTGTTATCAGTCAGTTACTATGAGGTCAAATGTCATTTTATATATTCGTGTATTATAAATACTCTCTGCTCCACTTCAATAGACAATTTTACATTTCTGTTATTCTGATGCTTATGATAACAACATGGTATCAGAGCGTTAACTACAAAGCTTCCGCAAGAACTCTTTCCTAATCTCTTCATCTTTCTCTTTCGCGTTCCTTTTTCTTCTTCTTCTTGCTGTTTTGTCTTTACACCATGGAAGAGATTTCCAACCCCTATTACCTTCATAATTCCGACCACCCAGGTTTAATCCTTGTTTCTCAACCTTTGTCCGGTGAGAACTATGGTTCTTGGAGTCGAGCAATGCATCTTGCACTTTCTGTAAAGAACAAGTCAGGTTTCATCGATGGAACTCTCTCAATTCCTAGAGCTGATGATGTTCAACAGTTTCAGACATGGATGCGCTGCAATAATATGGTAATTTCTTGGATCTTAAACTCAGTTTCCAAAGAAATTACTCCTACCATCATTGGTTACAACACTGCTTCTGAAATCTGGGATGATCTCAAAGATCGCTTCAAGCAACAAAATGGACCAAGGCTGTTCCAAATTCAACGAGAACTAATGAATCTTCAACAAGGTCCTTCCTCAGTCACCCAGTATTTCACCAAACTCAAGGCCCTTTGGGATGAAATGAATGAGTATCGTTCATCTATTGCTTGCAACTGTGGTCATTTCCAAATCCAACAAGTCATGCACTTCCTCATGGGACTGAATGATCAATTCTCTCAAGTAAGGGGTCAAATTTTATTAATGGATCCTTTACCCCATGTCAACAAAGTTTTTTCACTGGTTATTCAAGAAGAAAGACAAAAGGCAATAATTCCTAGTGCTACATCTGATGCACAACTTGCTTTTGCTGCCAAGGGAATTCCTCCGAAAGGCAAAATGCAAAAGAAAGATCGACCACATTGTTCTTACTGTGACATGCCTGGACATAGCATCGACAAATGCTTCAAGATTCATGGATATCCCCCTGGTTACAAGCCAAAAGGAAAGAACACAGCAAAGAACTTTACTGCAAATCAAGTCACGTCAACAATTGATACTTCAAATTCGGTAACTGTTCCTGCAAATCAGTACCAGCAACTCTTAACTCTTTTGGCTTCTCATCTGACACAAACCAATTCCAATTCTCACACACAAACTGCTATATCCAGTGATCCACCAAATCAGTTGGAATCAGGTTTTGTTTACTCAACTCACTACCTTAACTTTAATTCATATAATCATTGGATTGTAGATTCAGGTGCAACTTGCCACATCACAAATAATCTTAGTTTCTTAAAGAACACTAAACTTGCTAAAGACTTATCTATCACTCTTCCAAATCAAGAAATCATCAAAGTACACCTTGTTGGCACTGTTGTCATAAATTTTGACTTAGTATTACATAACGTCTTCTATGTTCCCAATTTTTCAGTGAATTTATTTTCTGTTAGTGCCTTTCTCAAACAACCACATAAGTCCATTCTATTTATGCCCGATGCTTTTATGATACAGGACACCAGCACATGGAAGATGATTGGCAAGGGTGATCTCCTTGAAGGCTTATACGTCTTTAAAGTAGACCAAACTTCCTCTGACTCTTCTACTAATAAAAACACTGGTTTAGATACTACTGTTACTTGCAATATTTCACATTCGAATAAAAAATAGCACCAATGTATGGCACTCTAGACTAGGGCATATATCTGATCAAAAACTCTCTGTACTGAAAGATTTGTTGAATATTCAGTCAAATAAAATTTCTTGTACAAATGTTTGTGATATATGTCCCCTTGTTAAACAAAAAAGATTAGCCTTTCAATCTCATAACCATATATCCAGTTCTATTTTTGAGTTGATCCATTGTGATATTTGGGGCCCCTTTCACATGCCCACTCATGCTGGACATAAGTATTTCCTTAGCATTGTTGATGATCACTCTAGATACACATGGATACATTTACTCAAATCAAAATCACAAGCAACCACAGCATTACAAAACTTTATTACTTGGGTTCAAACCCAATTTAGTCTAACTATTAAATGTATCCGATCAGATAATGCTAAGGAACTAAAGTTAACAGAATTCTTAGAACAAAAAGGAATAAACCACCAATTTTCATGTGTAGAAAGACCACAGCAAAATGCTGTTGTTGAAAGAAAGTTCCAACACCTACTCAATGTTGCTAGAGCTTTATATTTTCAATCTAAAGTTCCCTTATCCTTTTGGGGAGAATGCATCACTACAGCTGCATACATCATAAATAGAGTTCCCTCCCTCATTCTGAAAAATCAAACTCCATATTATATTCTCTACAAATCTCAGCCTGATTATCACAACATGAGATCATTCGGTAGCTTGTGTTTTGTCTCAACCTTACCATCAACTAGACACAAATTTACTCCTAGAGCCCTTCCTTGTGTCTTCCTTGGGTATCCAACAGGTTACAAAGGTTTCAAGGTTTATAACCTTGAGACAAAGAAATTTCAAATATCTCGAGACATTGTTTTCCATGAGAATATTTTCCCTTTTCATCATGAAAACTATGATGATACTACCACTGACCCTTTTCCCATCACTGTTATTCCCTTAGTATCACCATCTTTTAACATACCTGATATAGTAAACCAAAATACTATCACGAACCAAATTGCACTAACTCCTAACATACAAAATACTACTGAACACAGTCAACAAAACAATTTACCTGAACCTAACATACATGCAGCCAACCCTCAACCTATACTTGAACCAAATAATATAAGGAAGTCATCAAGAACTACAAGACCACCTGCCTACCTTAAAGATTTTGACTCACGCAATCGTGTCAAATATCCTATTTCCAATCATGTTACTTATCAAAATTTAAGTACTCAATTTCAAAATTATATCCTAAATGTTACAAGTGTGTTTGAACCCCAATTTTTTCATCAAGCTAACAAACATCCTGAGTGGCAAAAGGCAATGAAAGAAGAATTAGATGCAATGCATAACAATAATACCTGGACTGTGGTAAGCTTACCTAAAGATAAACATCCAGTAGGATGTAAATGGGTTTACAAAGTAAAGTATAACTCTGATGGCAGTGTATCCAGGTACAAAGCCAGGCTTGTTGCTCAAGGATTCACCCAACAAGCTAGCATTGATTACCTAGACACATTCTCACCAGTAGCTAAACTAACCACAGTCAGAATTTTACTTTCTATTGCTGCCACTAAGAAATGGAATCTGATACAACTAGACATAAACAATGCTTTTCTTAATGGAGATTTGTTTGAAGAAGTATACATGCAACTACCTCTTGGTTATCCGATTTCAAAATCAAATAGCAAGGGGGAGCAATTGGTATGTAAACTTAACAAATCCATATATGGTCTTAAACAAGCATCAAGACAATGGTTTACAAAATTCTCAACAGCTTTATTAACACTTGGTTTCACAAAATCAAGAAATGATTATTCTCTGTTTTCTAAAGGTTGTGACAATAGTCTTGTGATGCTATTAGTCTATGTAGATGATATCATATTGGCAGGTCCTGATGCAACAACCTTAGCTTCTGTGAAAGCTCAACTTCAGTCTTTATTCAAATTGAAAGACTTAGGAAACCTGAGATATTTCCTTGGACTGGAAATTGCAAAAGCATCATCTGGAATTTTTTTATCTCAAAGGAAATATACCTTGTCTCTACTGGAAGAAACATGATTCCTAGGAAGTAAACCAACCAACCTCCCTATGGATCCCAATAGCAAACTTAGCAAAAATGATGGAGTACCCCATTCAGAAATCACTCAATATAGAAGATTAATAGGAAAACTTTCCTATCTCACCCTTACAAGACCTGACATAGCTTTTACTGTCAACAAATTAAGTCAGTTTGTCTCTCAACCAACTTCCACCCACATAGATGCTATCCATCACTTACTTAGATACCTTAAAAACTCACCCGGACAAGGACTTTTTTTTCCATCCCAGAATTCACTATCTCTTACTGCATATGTTGATGCAGATTGGGGGAATTGTCCAGATACCAGAAAATCGACATCCGGTTATTGCATTTTCTTAGGAGACAGTCTTGTGTCTTGGAAATCTAAGAAACAACCAACCATTGCACGGTCATCTGCAGAAGCAGAATACAGAGCTATGGCCAATGTTGCAAGTGAAGTGGACTGGCTGGTCAAATTGCTGCAAGACTTTCAGATACCAAGAGGATCAGTAAAGCTACTATGTGATAACCAAGCAGCCATACACATTGCATCAAACCCCACTTTCCATGAAAGAACTAAACATATAGACATAGATTGCCACTTTGTAAGAGAACGTGTCCAATCTGGTTTACTGAAGCTTATTCATGTGAAAACCAAACACCAACTGGCAGATATAATGACAAAGCCCTTACCATCTATTCCCTTTAATTTCATCATGTCCAAGATGAGCATAAAAGATATTTACTGCCCATCTCGAGGGGGAGTATTAGGATAATAGTTAGTTATTCACTAGTCATTGTTAGTTTGTTACCAGTCAGTTACTATGAGGTCAAATGTCATTTTATGTATCCGTGTATTATAAATACTCTCTGCTCCACTTCAATAGACAATTTTACATTTCTGTTATTCTGATGCTTATGATAACAACAAATCTCAATAAAATATAAAAATAATATTTAATATATACAAAGTAATATGAACACTGTTTGTCTGGTTATAGGTAGCGAATACAGACAGAGAGAGAGCAATGAATACCATATACCTTGTTTGTTAATGCGAGGTTATTAATGTAGTTTAACTAGCAAAATATTTCTCATCATTAAAATTCTTTGCCAGTTGACTTGAAGGGTACCGATTGTTCAATTTTATACATAACTATATTAAATGTGTCTGGTACATTTTTTACAGTCAGATCTATATTTTACTTCCAGATTTATCTTTTCAATGGTTTGATTTTATGGGCACATGCAATGTTTCAATCTTCATTGGAACATTGTAAATGTGACCTTGTATATGCATGATTTGATGTGAATACCTGATAAAAATGTTAGCCTCAATTACTTGTTTAAAGTGTAATTAAATAATATTAATATATAGTAATAAATATCAAAATAAATATGATATAATTAAATGTATTAATTGATATAGTATAGTAAAAATAAATATGTACAAAATTAAAAGATAATAGACACCAAATTTTAACATGAAAATTTCAAAGATCGGAGGAAAAATTATGGGATAGATTCCAAAAAATATTTCACTACATTTAGAATAATTATAAAATATCATTTTCACACTCTTCAATTCAAAAAAATAAATTTAATATTTTCTAATAAGAATACTTCTGTTTAAATATCATAATTTTATAATATCAAAAAATAATAAAAATTATACCTAAAAATATTTTCAATATATTTACTCTTACCCAATACTCTTTAAATTTGCTCCAATTCCCTCTTTTTCTTTTCACTTTTATAAAATAAACACACTATTAGTATATTTCTGTCACTGTCCAACTCTTCTTTTTCGCTTCTTTGTGCTCTCTGTTTGCAAATGACGATTCATCCTCAATAATAGAGCCGTGAACGTGCAGCACGAATCACGATACCAAAAATAAAAAAAGGCGTATACAGTAAGATTTTTTAACCTCCAACTATTAAATGCCATGTTTCATGGGTTTTCCTTTTCAGGTTTTTCACTTTTTCTTCGATGGCTGGACCCACAAAAAAAATAAGTTCATGCGACTTCCATTGTTTAAGTCAAAGTGTCAAACCATTAGCAGGTGCAGTTCTTTAAAGCCATTCATTATAATTCTCATTGTTGAAGCACATTTGAAAGCGATTAAGCCCCTCTCCTCCTGCGTTCCCTTGTTTACACTCGCCTTTCCAACTTTTCTAGCCTTTGGTTCAATCATTAGTTAAAAAGCGAAAAAAGGAATTTTAGTTTGTTTGCTCTTTGATTCCAGTCTTCAGTGTTCATGCAGTTTTTTTTTTTTTTAATTTTGGTGTGAATGTTCATGCAATTTCTATTCCGATTTACAGTTTGTAGTTTTGCAGTTCATACAACCCAAGAATCAAAAACATAAAAAAGTGTTGCAGATTGTTTGCCTTTTAGTTTCAGTCTTTGGATTTGTCTTTCTGTTTCCTTGTTTCCATTCTCGACTTGAATTTGTTACATTTCAGCTCATACATCATCCGAAAAAAAAAAAACCAAAAATCAAAAACAGAAAAAAAAAAAGAAAAAGTGTTGCAAATTGTTTGCCTTTTAATTTCAATCTTCGAATTTGTCTTTCTGATTCCTTATTTCCATTCTCGACTTGAATTTGCTATTTTTCAGCTCATACATCCCCCCCCCCCGGTCCCAAAAAAAAAAAAACCCAAAAATCAGAAAAAGGAAAAGTGTTGCAGATTGTTTGCCTTGTAGTTTCAGTCTTCGGATTTGTCTTTCTCATTCCCTGTTTCCATTCTCAACTTGAAAAAAAATAAAAAGACAAAAAGAAAAGAGAAAAGTTGTTATATTCTGTTGTGTTTGTGCATGTCTTTTGGTTTCGTATTCCGTGATTGAAGGGAGTGCCATCAGTGAACCAGCTTCAGATTCACTTTGTTCATTTTACGCATTGGAGTCTCCTCGACAACGAGTCGCGAGAGGTACGCATTCGTGCCCTTTTCACTCAATTATAGTACCTTTTGCTGGAAATTCAAAACGAGCGAGAGTTCTCAATTATTTTTGACAAAACAAAAGGCTCCAGCCAGAAACAGAGGCAAGCCCAAACAGTACAAAAGAACAAGAACAAGACATACAGACCAAAAGGAATCAAACTGTCATAACAGGAATAGCCCAACTACACATGTAACATGAATGAATTTTCTACGTTCAATTTTGAATTTTCTCTTTAAAATAATTATTTTCCAAATTTGTTTTAGGTATATTTATGAGTATATTTGGATCGATGGAAATTGATTTATCGAAGTGGAATGGAATAAAATGTTTTAAAATTTCATTGTTTGAATTTTTAAAAAATGAACGAATAAATGAAGGGGCATAGAATTGCAATTCTATCATTTTTTATTGTCATTCTTCTCCACCAATTTGGGCTGAATAGGATAGAATGCCTTGCTAATCTATTTTTAACCAATAAAATTATCATCATATTACTGTTGCTCCTCTTGGCTATGTTCTACTCCACTCTATACTCCTCCACTACTTACTAATCTTTTTAAGTTAAAGTCTTGAAAAACATTGATTGCAATTTTTTTAAAAGAATTACATTTTAAAAATTACATTTTTTAACTTCTTAAGATATTTTTAAAACATAAAGAACTAGTTTTTTAAAAAAAGTTAAATATTACGTTTTTTTGTTTCATTGAAAAACAAATAGGGGAAAAAGGAAAGAAAATAATTAAAGCTAAAAGGAACTAAATTCATGGAAAAGAGATCCATTCAAGAAAAATTTAATAAAATAAAATAAAATAAATTTTATGAATAATTTATTTTTTTACCGACTATGGTTGACACTTGATTGCACTGATATGCGATCTAGTGATCTACACCCCAAGGAAAAGAATAAAGGTTCAAATTTAGGAGAAGAAAATTAATTGTTGCATGAGTCTTTTAGTCACGGCATTGTCTGAAATGGGAAAATCTTAAAAACCAAAAACGAAAATAATTTAATTTGTTAGAACCAATAAAAACTTTTTATATGGTGTCTACAATTTAAAAACTCAACAATCAGATTTTTCCATGAGAAATTTGCTTTCTTGAATCCTTATTCAGTGACGGTGCTCATTATTTATTCCAAAAATTCATTTAACCGAGTGCTATCTTTCGATTTCTTCATTCTTCGTTTGAACTCTATTTAAGAATTTGTTAAGCTCTATTCTCATTCATTTCATCATTTGGGAAAACCAAGACCCAAAAAAAGAAGGGAAAAAGTTATGCAGATTATTTGCGTGCTCTCGGGCTTTATAAGTGATTTATACATCACTATGGTTATTGATTCACCTACCATTAATATTGTCAGGTTCCCTTCAAGGAGGCTTAAGCCTACCGTGTGTGCCTCTACCACAGACTGACGTCGCCACCATTAGCAACAGAGAAACCAATCACAGGCAAGTGAGCTTCTGTTGTTCTATTTGTAAGAGGCATGTACTTCAACGCTTCCATCATAGATTTTCTGTTTAGCTGCGTTCCTGGTGCCTTATCATTTTTGTCAGGCACGGTGCCTAACGTATTTTTTTAAAATAACTTATTAAGTCCAGTTTGAAAGGTCTGGCGTGGGCAGTCTGTGTAAATTTGAGCGTTGGACCATGTCTAGTAGGGAGACAGGTTCGACTCCCACCTTTCATCCTTTATTCCCCTTCTTCTCTTAACTAAATTTAATTTTCAATTATTATTTTATTTTAATCATTAACCAGCAACTATTACAATGTATATTTAATTAAAGTCTTCCTTTTCTCTCTTTTTTCAATTGATACTAATTTTCAATTAAATTTAATTTTCGATTATTATTTTAGTTTGATTATTAACCAACTATTATTACAGTGTAGATTCAACTAATCAATTAATTAAATTTTATGTTTTTATTTGTTTACCTATACAATGTAATAAAGGGATTTTGGCTTTTATATGTCTAACTTTTTCATTCATATTTGACTTTATTTTTATTTTCAAAATAGTCATATATATATATATATAATTAAATTTAATAATTTAACTCAACTAATAATAGGAAATTAAATTTAATTGAAAATAAAGTGTGTGTATATATATATATTACCAGAGTACTTCTTTTTTTTTTTTTAACAATGATATTTAAACTATAAATTTTTCCTAGAGGGAATAGGGGAGGGAAGATGAGAGTCGAATATGAGACCATTTATTCAGTAGTAGAGCTTGAGAGAAATTTTAGGAGACCAAGTAGTATGTAACATAGATGATGATAACAAATTAAAACTAGTTGTACATCATATATATAAATTTTTTATATATTGAATAAGAGAAATATTTTTATATGAGAGAAAAAAAAACAAATCTCAAGCCATTAGGATTGTGGTCTAGTCATTAGAGAATGTGGATAATTTACAATAAAAGTTATTTAAAGGTTATACTAATCACTTTAAAGTTAGATAATTATATGTTTTACTTTTAGCCTTTTTTTTAAGATTTAATAACTAAGTTTGCTCTTCTCTTTGCCAAAACTTTATGTAAGCTTTTTAATGACTTGAAAACGTCAATAACTTATCAATACTTTAGCATTCAACAATTTCTCTTTTGCAGTGTATTTGGTATGATGGTAAAAGTAGAAAAAAAAAATTATGAATAAGTATAGTGTGTAATTTCATGAATAAATTTTTTTATGTAAAATTACACCTTAAGCTTACGAAAAAAAATTCTCATTTTCAGCATACCAAACACATCCTTAATAGTTATTGCTTGACAACATATCATTTTTTTTTTCAATTAGAAAATAAACTAACAAAATCTAATATTAAAAAATCACAATTTTTTTAAATACATAATACAACTCTAAACTCTGAATCAGAAGAATAATTGGAAGAAGACATAGTTACAACAAGACGAAAAAAAACTGAAATATCACTCCAAAATAAAAAAGTGACCCCGTAATTTAGAAACTATAGCTGTCAAGTTGCATATTAGAATTTACTTCACATGTATCTCTCCTCTGCCAAATGCATCGCTACCCAAGGAACCCAAAATTCACTTACCAGAAAATCATATTTATATGAAGTAATATTTATTATGAAATCTATTTATTACACAACCTATATATATAGGTTAATTTTTCAAAAAACTTTTGCAGAGGCATGGCCCCCATTGTCCTAACTAAGCTTTGCCTTTGCATCCACTCAAAAGTACTGGAGACAACCACTAGATTGTAAGTTCAACCACACTATAGTATTTTTTTTTTTTTACTATAACTACTACTACTACTAATAATAATAATAATAATTAACAACTATTGAAAATATATATTTTTTCGCTACTGTGGAAAGTAAAAATAAGCTATGATCTAATAAAACAGACACCCCAAGAATTTCTCCTTAATAGAGATCTAATACCCACAGGAGGAGTATCCCACAAAATGAAAGGAGAAATAACTTGTATTCCTTCCTTTGTCAGTTAGTCGTTCTTCAAAACATTTTCTTTAAATTGACTTTGTTGTCATTCAAAACCTTTTAAGCTTCGTACTTTCGGAGCATTTTCTAAAGGGTTTTGGAAATTACAAGATTGACATATACGGGTGAGCAAGTCCATACCCAATTGGCGATCTCAATGTTAATAGTGATAGCTTGAGAAAAACAATCCACCACCAAAAACTTAAAGCTGCAACTAGCCCCCAAAACCAAAATACCACTAACATGTCCCCTATCTTCCTTTATAGCCAGTAGAGAAAAGCTTTGACCCTTAGAAAACTTAGCACCTCTTCTAAATTCAACATGTGCTTCATACAAGAAACACTATGTGGGCTTTTGCCTTTGAATCGATTCCCTAAGATAGCTCTTGGCATTCTTGTTAAAGGCCCCCCCTAATATTCCAGGAAAGAACCGAGAGGTCTTGAAACTTAATCATCATGGGGAATATTGATTTGAGGGTAGGCTAGGCCACTTAAATAGGCATTGCGGCCTCAGGGATATCCACCCTATCCCCATCAAATTGGGTTTATTTAAAAATATCCCTATTCAACTACGAAACATCATGCATCTCAACTTGCATGGTATTCTTACTCGAGATGTCACCCACCACCCCATCCCAAGGCTCCATAGTCAGCACCCTCGGCATAGACTTCACATTTTCTTGTACCTATCCTGTCCTTTTCCCCCCAGAGCCCAACGCAGACCCAAAAACATAAATGTTTCCTTGGATATACGTTTCTTCTTAACCCATCTATGGATTGGGCTAATAACAATTTTATGGGGCACACTGTTCCTCCCATCCTTTCAAGTCTGGCTCGCTCACTTATTAGGTTTAGAACTAATTTGGGAAATTTGTGCAACATTCTCTTTTTGAATCTCTTTTCCTTTATTGGCCCGTTTCATATCTCGTTTTTCATGCCTAACCACCATCCATTCACCATGCAAATCTGGCAGAGATTCAAGGTTGAACAGATCCTGATTCAGAAGAATTTTCTCCATAGTTTTCTCAGTTGCCAAAGTCGATTCTCGTTGCATCATATGGTTACCAGCACCAACCGGCAGTGCCTGCACTGACTCCTTTAATATCACTGCTTCTTTAGGATTATTCATCCTTCCATTCTCTTTAGAAAATGGATGCTGACATCCCTTTGTGAAGTGGCCATAATAACTATAATTGGCACAAATCATATGTAAACCCTCGTACCCCACATTATAGTGGTGCCTTTCCAGGCCAACTCTCATCGCCACTGAATGTGTAAGGTCAATCTTTACCCACACTCGGGCATACTTACCTTGAGAGTGCATTTGTGTTGCCGTGTCAACCTTCAACAGTCTACCAATGCCGCTCACTAACACACGTAGAAAGCTTTGATCAAAATAAGACATCTTCAATCCAAGGATGTGTACCCAAACGAAAGTTTTCTCAATCTGCAGAAGCAAATTTTGGTGTCCAGTTTTGCACTGCTAGATAATGATAAAAAATCATCCATGGACCACCCCCCATATCAGCCCCTCACCCTTACCTCCGTCTCCACTCCATTAGTATGATCCCAAATTTAAGTTAGCTTCTCCTAAATCTTTCATGTCAAATTTTGAAGATAAAAATTATTTAGTTTCATTAATCACACATCAATATTGGTTATAGAATAAGCTTATATACACAAATTACACCATTTAAATTATCATTAAATTGATATAAATACATTTATTGGAATCATTCACTTTATAGCCATCTAGCAACATCACTTTATCAAACTTTTCATGCAACTGCCAAGGTGCTTGTTTAAGACCATATAAAGATTTGATTAGTCTATACACTTTATTCTCATTATCATAGACCACAAAGCCTTTAGGTGACATGCAGGAAGAATAACTCGCTCCCAAAAATTTGGTGGTGCACTAGCACTTACTAGTGTAGCGTTTATCATTTCTTTAATCTTCTATTTTTTCTTTTGTCTATTTCATTAAATTTTGGTCAATAGGATGGTGTTAACTTGTGAATTATTCCACATTGTTCACAAAAATTATTTGTATATAGGGAGAACTATCATTTTTAACCCTGAAGGATTATGTCACTAACACAATAGGCCTCAAAAGAATGCATGTGACCCTTTAAAGATACATTATGTTTGATAGATCCACCCAAGCATCAGTTGGCCTCTGTTTCAATTAATAAGAGCAATTCTGTTAGAGCCTATTTTATCAAAAATATGATTTTTTTTTTGTTTTTGGTGGGGAGGGAAGCAAAAATAGCAATTCTACCATGCTAGCAACTAATGTGATACACAGTCTATTTTGTCAAAGATATGATTTTTTTGGGGAGTAAAGTGATGATTTTATAGTGCCAACCTGGCACAAAACATGATAATGTAATCATTTTCATTGACTAAAGTGAAGGTCAGTTGATGTTTGAGGAAATTTATCAAATAAAATGGATTTTTAAAGGGTTATGGGCAAGTATAATTTGTCCATTTTAGCTTCATAAACTTTAAATTTTTATTCTGCTTCATTCTAAGTGATAAACAATAGAGTTATATATATAAAAGGCATAATAGATTTGTTTTATGAAATTCTATGGCTTTTAATGCTTTCTTTGTACTCTAAGCTTCTACAAATATTTGACATTTTCATTGCTCTGACATATCACGTATAATTCCTAATTCTTTCATTATCTTCAAATAAGAGAAATTAATATATCCCAGCTTACCATGCCATAAATCAATAGAGTTAAATAAATAAGAAGTAGAATGTGCATTATCATTTACATTTATTTCAAGAGAAACATCTAGCAAAAATATACCATCACTACAATACCCTTTTCCCCCGAAATCTCCACATTTAGAAGCACGGTGTCTGAATTCTTTAGAGAAACAATACTTACCTGATGTTTTGGATTCGAGTCTATGGAAGCCAATACTTTGGCGTGCTTCAAAGCTGTCTCACGTTCCGTCTGGATACCTCCTTGTTGAAGCCTGTTGTCATGAAAGAGAACGTGGTGTTCCTTATTCATTGTTTGGTACAAATAACATATTGTATAATTACCTTCTTATATATCAAAATGCTGTATAACTCAATACAGTATGAGAAGGTCATATTAGACCTGATTAGCATATAACATACAAGATCAAATTTTAAATATTTTATTAAAATAAAATAATTCTTAAATAAATAATAATAAAATAAATACAAATAATATGTGATATTAGTTATATAATAAAAGTAAAAACAAATATAATTAATAAACAATAAATAAAATAAAATAATAAATATTTAATAATAAATAAATATTTTAAATAAATAATATATACTATAAAATTATAAATTATTAACTAGTGAAATATATAAATAAATAATAAATAATATGTAATACATAAAAGTAGGAATCAATTAAATTTAAATACTTATGATTAAAAATATAAAATATTGGAATGTATAAAATAGTATTTTTTATTTATATATATATATATATATATATATATATATTATTGAAATAATAAATAATTATAAAATATTGAAATAAATAATAACAGTTGATATAAATTAAGTTTTAATTAGTAAATATTTACATAAATATAATATTTGAAAATTATTATAATTAAAATTCCTGTTTTATTATTATTTATTTTGTTTAATATTTAATTAAGATATTAGAATTATCTATAAGTAAATAGTATGATATTATTGAACATAAAATCAAATATTTTATGTAGTGTTACACCAAATACTATATAGTATTAAAAGTTTATCAAGTCTCATACTATCAGTTCTATCCTATCATACGTGCCAAATGGCCCTTAAAGATAATTTTCAAAGTTTGACCCGATATAGCTATGCTGCTATTTGTTTCGTTTTTTATATGTGAAAAGTAATAATCGACTAATGGATTATCAATTCAGAGTATAAAAGGAAACTCAAAACAAAACACATTCTGATCCCTCTTTTATTGAAATATATAACAAAAATGAAAAAAAAAAGAAAATACTCTTAAGATTGAATGAAAAATTAATTAAAAATGCACAACACATAAAATAAGTAAACCAAGAGATAAATCCAAATAATATAAATAATCAGTGACAGAAATTACAAAATTGGAGATGAATTGTAAATAACAATTAAAAATAAATTGCTTATCAATTCATAGTTGGGACGTACTAGGCAGCTTAAAAGTATATTTCTACCATGAGCTAGTAAGCCAGTTTAGATGTTATTCACAGTTAATATTCTCCAAGATACAACAATAATTTTTAACTATATATTTGAACTAGTAGGGTTACAGGAACAAACTGTAAGGATTACACAAGAGAATTGAATAATTAGTAAAGGAAAAAATGTTATATTCTAGAAATGTTTTCATGCGATATACTTGCAAAGCGTGTTGATCCCTTTATAAGAAAAATAAATGAACATTGGTTACCGTTCGAGAACTTCAGCAACATATAAGAGAAACGCAAAATTATATTTCTTTCCCGAATGTCTAACATTTTTCTTTCGCAAACTTAAGATTCAACTGAGCTCTTTTTCAAACTCAAAATAACAAAATAATTAATAGTAATAAAGCATAACACTTTTCTCATTTCTCTATGTTTACTTTATTTTTGCTTTGTGATAAAAAACATAAAAGGAAAGTGAAATAATGAAAAAAGGAGGGGAGAAAAATTTAGCTGGTGGTGAGATAACAAATAAAAGTAGTTGATTCACGCGCTGACGCACACTCATTGTCTTAAAAATCTTAATATAATAATATATAATTAGACTATAATGCAAAAATGAAAACATCAAAATTAAAACTAAAAGAAAAAGCAGAAAATAATATATAAATTAAAGAAAGAAAAATATATTGGAAAGAAGAAACACGATAACAGATGAAAACAAAGAAAAAGTTTGTATTTGACAATGGCTTACTTCATTGGGAAGTGAAACAGGATAGAAATAATAATAATAATAATATAATATAAACACTTTTTTGGAAATGAAATAAGCTAGAGAAAATAATAATAATGTAATGCGGCTACTTTACGGGGAAGTGAAATAGGATAGATAAAATAATAATACTATAATGTGGAGTAAGATTTAGGTGGAAAAATATACCATTGGGAATGTATGCATATTTTCTATTTATATATTATTTTAATTATAATATAGATTATGATATAGATGACCCAAAAGGAGACCTATGTCTTTATTTGTATTTTATCCATCTGATACTTTTGGAAGCTACTCTTGTTATGTTTTTTCTGTTCTCGCTATTCTTTTTTAACGAAATGGTCCACTTCACAGGTTGTTACTTTTGATGGAATAAAATGGGAAAGTGGATTGGTTTTGAATTTTCTGATCTACAAAGTATTGAGAAAAACTGATTGTTCTTGTTCTCCTATTCTAAAAACCAAAGAAGATAATGCGCTTTTACCATCTCTATGATTCCCTTGACAATGTTTCACTGGTCTTTTACTCACTCAAAATGTTCCTTTTTTTTCTCTTATAGACTCAACTTTCAAATCAAAAGGAGAATGGATTTTCTCATTGCTGTTGCTGGAAAAGTAGCTGACTATACTGTGGCACCTATTGGAAGGCAAGTGGGTTATTTGATATTCTACAATGCCAATTTTAAGCAGCTCACTGACCGTGTTAGTGATCTTGAGCACAAAAGAGACGATATCAAGGATCGGATTGAGGAAGAAAGAAGGAACGGGAAAGTAACTACAACTCGTGTGGATAACTGGTTGAACAGCGTGGATGGACTCATTAGAGAGGCAAATCTACTTGAGCAAGATCCTCACCGTACAAAGGTAGGGTGCTCCGGAGGGTCATTTCCCAACTTGGTGTTACGACATCAACTTAGTAGAAAAGCTACAAAGATGGCGGAACGTGTTTTTCAAGAAGAAAAAAGAGGGGACTTCGACCGAGTTGCTAATCTTCCTGCACTAAACGTAGTCTCAATCTCTGCCAAAAGGGGGTTTGAAAATTTCGAGTCAAGGAAGTCTATTAAGGAGAATATCATGAATGCTCTAAGAGACCCTAAATTGAGCATGATTGGGGTCTATGGGCTTGGCGGTGTGGGTAAGACCACTCTTACGAAAGAAGTTGCTGAAATTGCTAAACAAGACAACTTGTTTGATGTGGTAGTTACGGCCAGAGTATCAAAAGCTCCTGACATCAAAACAATTCAACTGGAGATTGCTGAAAATTTGGGTCATAGATTTGTTGAGGAGACAGTTAATTGTAGAGCACCTCGCCTACACCAAAGAATTAAATTAGAGAAAACTATCCTTATCATATTGGATGATATCAGGAAAAGACTTGATTTGGAGGAAGTGGGAATTCCTTCTGGGGGTGCGCATAATGGTTGCAAATTGTTGATGACATCCAGAAATTCAGATGTGCTGCGACAAATGGGGATCAGTAAGTATTTCAGACTAGAAGTTTTAAATGACGAAGAAGCATGGAGCTTGTTCAAAGAGAATGCTGGCGATATAGAGGATGAATTGATTGAGATAGCATCCCAAGTGGCTAATAAGTGTGGAGGTCTGCCTGTTCTTGTAGTTGCGATGGCGCGGTCCTTGATAGATAAAGACATTCACGCATGGAAAGATGCGTTGGACTCATTACAAAGAGTTGACATTGATGAAGAGATGAAGGAGATTACATATTCAGCTCTGGAGTTTACTTACAAAATGTTGCCAGAAAATGAAATGAAAAAATTCTTCTTGCTTTGCGCTGCAGTTGGAGATCGACCTGAATACTTGTTTAAATATGGAATTGGTCTTGGCATATTCAACAAAACTAATACACTGGAAGGTGCCAAAAACAGGCTTTACAACATGATTAGTGCACTAAAGGCATCTTGTTTATTGCTAGAAGAAGACACAGGTACATCGGTCAAAATGCATGACGTTGTACGTGAAGTAGCTATCTCCATAGCATCAAGGGATGAACACATGTTAATTAAAGTGGGTGATGACTTGAATGAATGGCCAACGGTGGATTTTCTTAGGAAGTGCTCCCAAATCTACTTGGATTTCGATTTCCAAAATATATTCAGTAAGCCCCCTGAAATATTAGATTGCCCCAATCTTGAGCTTTTCTATTTGGATCCTGCTGATCGTTCTCTAGAACTTCACGATACTATTTTTGAGAGAATGGAAAACCTCAAAGTGATGGACTTAACAAGAATAAACTTTCCTTCATTACCCTCATCTTTCTGTTGCTTAACTGGCCTTCAAACATTGTGTTTAGATAGTTGTGTTCTAGAAAATATGGAAGCAATAGGTGCTTTGAAAAATTTAGAAATTCTTAGCCTCATCGATTCTTCCATGATAAAACTGCCAAGTGAAATAGGGAAATTGACTCATCTAAGAATGTTAGATCTGAGTAATTCTGGAATTGAAGTCATCCCACCTAATATCATATCAAGCTTGATCAAATTGGAGGACCTGTACATGGGTAACACCTCCATTAAATGGGAGGTTGAGAATTCAGCCAGTCAGCTGTACATAGGTAACACCTCTATTAAATGGGAGGTTGAGAATTCAGGTAGTCAGAATAGGAATGCTAGCCTTGCCGAGCTTCGAATGTTATCTAACTTGACAGTTCTAGAATTACAAGTTCGTGAGGCTTGGATGCTGCCAAGGGACTTGATGTTTGAGAAACTAGTAAAATACAAAATTGTAATTGGAGATGTATGGGAATGGTCTGACATTGAGGATGAAACCTCGAAAACATTAAAGCTCAAGCTTGGTACCAATATTCATTTGGAGCACGGGATAAAATCATTGATTAAAAGAGTGGAGAATTTGTACTTGGATGAAGTGGAAGGCATTTCGAATGTGCTCTATCAATTGAACAGAGAAGGATTTCCCCAAGTAAAACACCTACACATCCAAAATAATGCCAAAATTAAGCATATCATTGATTCTGTGGAGAGGAATCATGTTCCAATTTCCTTTCCAAACTTGGAAACACTGGTAATTCAAAGTATGAATAGCATGGAAAAGATGTGTCATGGTTCACTTGCAGTTCATTCCTTTGCCAACCTCAGAGTCATTAGAGTTGAAAAATGTACTCAATTAAAATATCTTCTCTCCTTTTCAATGGTTAAAGGACTTTCCCGACTTTCGAGGATTGAAGTTTGTCAATGCAATTTCATGGAAAGTGTAGTGCTTGCAGATAACGAAGCAAATGCAGATGATAACAGAACCGTTGATAAGATTGAGTTTCTCTCTTTGCAATCACTGACTTTACAACATTTGCCTAAACTCGATAGCTTCTTCTCTTATGAGTTGACATCATCTGAGCGTAATTGTCAAAGGTCAGAGAATTGCGTTCCTATACCATTTTTAAGTGCTCAGGTACGTTCTTCTAAGTCCTATGCTTATATAAATGTAAATGATGATGTGATTTTTTCTTTACTAAAATCCCAAATTGGTCCCTCAAATTTGTATTGAGCGATAAGTTAATTCCTCAGATTTTGAAAATCCCAAATTGGTCCCTCATATTTCAAAAAGGGAGACAAATTAGTCCCTCCACACTGTTCCATACAGTAACAAATGTAGAGCTTTGGGGAATTTATCATGGTCTCTTTTTGGCATATGAAAGTGGTCTCACTCAAGTAATTCTAGAAACTGATTCTAAGTGTGCTATGGCGTTATGGCAAGGTATGCTTCAGGATACTCATGCTTCAACACCTTTAGTGCACGCAATTAAAGTCCTTCGTGTCAAGTCATGGAATGTCCAGATTGTCCATATTTATAGAGAAGCAAATAGTTGTGCTGACATCCTAGCTAAGGAAGCTTACTCTTAGTCCGACAATTTCAATGTGTATCACTCCCTTCCCAATTTTCTTTCTTTGCCTTTTAATGCGGATATAAGGGGTACTTTGCTCTGTAGAGTTATTTCTCTGTAAGTTTCGTTTCTCTTGGGCTTTTGCCCTGCAATTTATCAAAAAAAAAAAAAAGTTCCGTACAGTTAAAATGGGGGCAAATGGGTCCCTCTGTATACTATACGAAACTGTACGGAAGACCAATTTGTTCCTTTTTTTTAAAACTTGAGAGACCAATTTGAAATTTTTAAAATCTGAGGGACTAACTTGTCCCCCAATGTAAACCTGAGGGATCTGTTTGGGTATTTAGTCTTTTTTCTTTTTGATAAATATATGAATTTATTTTTTGGAGACTATGATGATGTGAATTTAAATTATTACTGGCATAAGTTCCTGCTAAGACTACGTGTGTTATATACATATAATAACTGACTTTTAATTTTAAAAATATAAAGTTATAAACTAAAAGGAATATGTTATTTGAAAGATATTGATATAAATTTCAATGTTTCACTATATAAAGTTTTAAAACGTTTAGTGATTACAGGTCCGCTTCCACTCAAAATTATAATATAAACACATAGTCTTGATATGGAGTTGAAAAATATCAGAAGACAAGAAGGATAAGTTGTAGAGTTAATGTTCGTTTTAGTCCATTATACTCATGAGTCATTTTAGTCCCTAGCTTCTAAAATGAATCGAATTAGTCTCTAACACTATAAAATATGAGTCGTGTTAGTCCTTTAGCTATGGATGAGAATAGGTTAGGTAGCCTACCAAGGGCCTGTGGCCTGGCCTGGTTTGTTTAATAGTTGAGTCAGGCTCAGACCTTTTAAAAAGTCTATTTAGATAAACAGGCTAGGACTGAGCTCTCTAGAAAGCCCGTTAGGCCTAATAGCCTGGCCTGTTTATATATATAATTAAATATTAAATATATATGAAATATATTAAACAAACCTGAAATAATTTCCATCTCACATTACAGAACCTAAATCCAATTTAAAAATCATTTACATCTCTCACTCCAAAAATGAAACCACAGTCGCCACACCCCTACGTTCCTCTGCCCCTTCCTCCATCACCGATCACCACCACTACCTGCACTCACCTGGTGGTAGAGAGGCCAAGGCCACCACCCCATCCTCTGCCATCACCACAAACCACCATAACCGGAACACTTTTACATTTTGCTTTAGGTGTGAGGATACCAAGGAGGGGTTGGGTGGCTCCTTAGATCCAAAGGTTTAAATCATTCTTCCCTTCCTAGATTGCTAGAGGATGAATGCTATAGAGCCAAAGGTCATGAACCTTATTTCATTCTTTGTTGTCTCTGTCCGCCTTTGGAGAGGTCTGTCCTCTTCCATCTCTCTCACGGTGGTGAGGCCTCGCCATCGCACAACCTTGAACGCACCACCACTATCCTCGAGGATAAGACTAACCATCGTGTGAAGTTGTAGACTCTGGATCTGTTCCGAACCGTGACCCATCATCCATATCTGCCCTCTACCATGACCCCTATCAAGATCTACCCTCGCGTGAGCCCATGACTGTGAAAGCTCTCATGTGAGCCCCTGTTTTTGTCGCTTGTTTTATTTCAGTTCATAGACTCTCTTTTTCTTTGTTTAGCTAATGCTTGTATCTTTCCTAGATTTGTTATTTGAATTACTGTTGAGCATGTGTCGTTGTAGCCATCATTTGGTGTGAACAGATTCATTGTCATAGTCTTTTTGACTTTAAAGTGAGTGGGTGAGGAAAAAAGATAAAGGCATTGCATGATTTGAATATTGAGCGCTATTCATAATCTTTTTCCATGTTAGAATATTGAGAAGGAGGAAAGCAGGATAAATCCTTTTAAAAGGCTTTTTGGCATCTTATTGGAATTTGGAATTTGTTTGTGGCAGGCTTTGTAACTAGGCTTCAGGCCAAGCCAGGCCTCTCAAACAGGCTAGGCCAGGCCAGGCCGAAAATAAAGCCTATAACAACTAACAGGCTAGGTTCAGGCCCAGTGTTCTTGTTACAAGCTTGGCCTGTTTAGGGCATGGCCTGACCTGTTCCCACCCCTACCTTCAGCTAACTTTTATTTAACATTTTGTCCATTACATGATAATATATAACCACTACAAGAGAAAATGCTGTTACTGACGGATTTTACGGTGTTATCGACGAAATTTTCTATTACAGATGAAATTATCGACGGATTTTGTCAAATGATAATAATGTAGTCCATATGTATTACTGATGGAAAAAATCCGTCAATAAAAAATATCGACGGCATTACCGACAGATTATTTTTTTCAAAAATTTTTCAGTAACTAAATAAAAAAATTCATCAGATTCATATATTTAATAATGGATTTTTTTTACATTATCAACGGATTTTTCTATCGGTAATTTTTCAAAATAATTATTTTAGAAAGTTGGATTTTTTGTCAACGAATAATTTGAATTTTAAAATTATTTATTTTTCTAAAAATTACTGACAGATTTTTTTGTCAGTAATTTTTTAATTTTTGAATTTTTAAACTTGTGTTTTTATTTTACCGATGGAAAAATCTGTTGGTAATTTTAATTTTTAATATTTTCATTTTTTTTTGTTATTTTCCGGTTAGAAAAATTCATCGGTAATGTAAATTTTGATTATTTTATTGTATATGTTATCAATGGAAAAATCTGTCAATAATGTAAATTTTGAATATTTTATTGTATATGTTACTGATGGAAAAATCCGTCTGTAATTTTAATTTTTTATTTAAATTGTTCAGTAATTTGAATATTCCCTGAATATTTACAAGTCTATATTTTATTTAAAGTTAATTATAAATATTGAAATATAGTTAATAATGAAAAATTTTTTAAAAAATGCTTGATAAATACTAAATGCAATAAATTTAAGTCCAAAATATAAAATAGATAAAAATATCAAAAAGTCTAGAAAGCATGGATATAAATAGTTCAACCACAGCCAAATAAAGAAAAAACAATAACTAAATCAGGAGAAGTCAGCAGGATCATCATCATTGTCAACATCACAATCACCATCACCACCACCACCACCATCATCATCATCAATATCTGGCAGTACAGAGAAGTTTACCTGCATCTTCTTCCATAAAGACACAATCACTTTCTTCATCTGCTTTTTTAATCTCGTCTCCTTCTCCTTCATCTGCTTTCTTATTTCTGTCTCTAAGATCTTTTCCTTGTCCTCCATTTTCTTTTGCATCTCCTGCAAGTGGCGCTGTCTCTCTGCATCCTGCTTTTACATATGATGAAGTTTCGCGTTGAGTAGGTGAACTTGCTCACGGACCTTATTATCTTCAGTGATGGATCCAATGCCTGTAAATGCTCTAGTGACAGAGGTATAGGACCAATTACTAGCATAAATTGACTTAATACCGTAGATGCAGTTTTTGTAAGGACCGCTGACTACCCCTTGTCACAATTGGTCCTCATTAATCGGTGGGCACTTCCTCACTAGCTGCAATCCTTTACTCCTGCTGGGTCGTAGCCTCCTGATAGCACTACTCAGAAGCATGCTATAAGAAAATAAAATCAATTAAATATCTACCAAATATATGAAGTAATAAATTAAATATACATACAAACAATGAGTGTTCAAAACATACATACTCAAATATTCTCTGAGCGAGTATCGACCCATGTCTTGTTTGTCTTGTGCGTGCGGGTCTTTATGAACAACTCACTCTCTGTGGGTGGCCTCTTCAACTCATTGGCCTACATTTTGAGTTAACATGGACAACATTAGTAAGTGAAAATATAAATTTAACAAGAGGAATAAAAAAGATTTAAAATAAT
Source organism: Dalbergia cultrata (assembly GCA_031216105.1). Classification (NCBI taxonomy): domain Eukaryota; kingdom Viridiplantae; phylum Streptophyta; class Magnoliopsida; order Fabales; family Fabaceae; genus Dalbergia; species Dalbergia cultrata. The sequence continues at coordinate 22,063,741 of CM062351.1, read as the reverse complement.
GATTAAACTATTCGGCGATGCTTAGACTCGATAGTTGCTGAACCACCATAATAAACGGATCCACCCTTTTACGATGCTCTACTCACCTTAGCCTTCAAAGACTTCTCTTTAAATGTCTCACTTCTCCGGTATTGCGACAAATATTCCAGGCTAGCCTGAGTCACCCACCTGGGGGTCTCATCCCGCTTGGATGTCGATGTACATGTCTTGCAGCCTGTGAGCTATCTTGGATTTAAAGAGCTTAAACATGTAATCTTCATCTTTGGGATGGATGATGAAGTGGCTTTACACATGGAAATAATGAAAAAAAAGGTAATTGAAAGCAATTTATAAAGTAAGTCACACATTTTTGTAATAATTATTTTATTTTACCTTCTACTTATTTAACGCAACTTCTCATTCTTCGATAGCTTGTTGAATGACTCAATCGACCATTCATACAGTTTTTGGATGCTGTGTCACCTCATGCACGGCCTGTGTGGCTAGATGCTAACTACATAATAAATAGTAAAAAATAATGCTATTATATATCAAGAAATTGTTCAAATTATTACAACAAGATTTGTGAATTGAACAATTAAATTACTTACCTGCTCTTATTGAGGGTACAAGTGATACCTGTTGTTCCCCTATGGACCATGTCCTAATTACCCTACCGAGGTGCCACCAACTGCCCCGTTTTCGGCACCCCCTTCTAATTTGTGTGTAGGGGTGAGGACAGGGTCGGCCAGTGGTGGGGGACGTGAAGGCACCACTTTGGTCACATGCCCAGGAGTAGGGACCACGGTAAACTCCTTATGGGTATGGGGTGGTGGCATGGAAGAGCTAGAAGTGGATGTGTGAGCGGCTGTGGTAGATGCATGAGTGGGAGAGGAGATTGTCTGATTAATTGGGACACCTTTTACCCTTGCCATTATTTTTCACTTTAAGTGCCATATCTAAAAAAGAAATAAATAATTTTAAATAAAAAGATGTAATAAGCATTAGACTAGTAGACACATTATATTTAATTTGAAAGTTGAGGACTATCTTCATCATTCTCAGTCTCAACATCATCCTCAAACTCATCTTCGTCTTCCTCCTTATCACTATCATCGCTTTCGTTGTGTTCACTCACAAATTGATCATTGGAAAAGTGAATTATCTCAACCTCACTCGAATCGGAACGTAAGCTTGGCAATGTTCCTATATTAATGACTACCCAAGAGGGGATTGAATCATTCACTTGAGAACCATCGTCAGGTAGTTCTTCGATATCAACTCAACCCCTAGGTTTAGTTTTCATGACCATTTTCCAAATCTTTATGCAATTTCCAGGGTATGATGCATAATATACCTGTCTTGCATTATGAGCAATAATGAAAGGATCATATGCACGATATCTCTTAGTATGATTCACCTCGATGATTTTATATTGGTTGTGTATGCGTGTTTCGTCAGGGAGTCCTGGGTTGTACCAATCACAACTGAATAACATTATCAATTTTTGAGGTCCATTACCCAGATATACAATCTCCAATATTTGTTTGATTACTCCATACCAATTACCCTCCCCATTGCCTGCATCCCCTCTTCCACAAACCTCACTATTGTTTGTTGCTCTTCCGTGGCCCCATTCAAATGTGTGAAACTTATATTTGTTCACATAGCACATTGGTCTACTATTTGCTTTGTTAGCAGGACCCCAAGCCAAACTTTGTAAATAAGCACATGATACATTATTGTTTTTATCAAACACCTACATGAATAATTGAAATTCAAACATTAACATAGAATAAGACAACTAGAATATATGTGTAATTTTGGATCAAACTAGAGGTCACATACAAAGGTTCTGAAACATGCTGAGAATTCGTCAAAGGTGTGTCGCTCATCAACTTGTTCAAAATACCTGTAAATTAAACATTACAGATGAAATAAGATTTGATTTATGACAGTGTATCAACAATTGAAAGTAATACATTAATATCACTTACGTTTTAAATGGTTGCACTTCATCACAGTTGATTAAGATATGCAAATGCCCAGCAAGTTTCTCTCTCTCTCTGATAGCCAATGTGGCTTGGATTTCCTAGCAGCGCATCTTGGCTGATTGAATATAGACAACATCCGACTATATACAATATTGTGCCATAGTGCACAACCACCTAACTTTTACTAAAGCCAAAATACAAAGTAGTAAAAAATGTCATAGATAAGCATGTCAAATGGCCACATAGGTCGGGCATACTGTAATCCAAACAAAAATGATAGTCATATGTCAAGAGATAATATCTATTAATCTTAGCAATGTTTCCAGCATTGCTATCTCTATTTGTTCGCAATCTCAGACATCAGCTGTCGGCACATCTTGCTCGTCTAGAGACGTACATGGAAGTTCAAAAGGGGTAAGAATCCTAATGAATCTCAGTAATAGTAAAACATACATGGTGTCATCATCGTACCTCTTCAACTCACTTGGTTTATTATACGAAAATTTTACATGCCACAATGCAGTCTAAATTTAGAGTTTCGCAAGCATTATTATCAAGTGGACATTCATTTTAATATGGTCTTGATCATGAATGCATCAAGTCAAATATGTATATGCATGATAATCGTGTTGCATTAAAATATGCTTTTCACGAGGGCATGCATGCATGGAAAGAATAAACATAACACTTAGACCACATGCATGCATGAACGAATGAAACAAAATCTCATATGTACATGCATGCATGAAAAGAGACAGACATAATCCTGTACACGCACATGCATGCATGAAAGAAGCAAACATAAATAGTGAGTAGGCACAAGACCATAAACTTTCTTGAGACATAGTTCTTTTCCACTTATTTGTTAACCTCTTAGGGACCCTTAGGCTATGAGCTCATACCTAACATATATAATCCGATCAACCATCACTGAACCTCGATCAGTACCGAACCATGACTAGTCATAAATAACATTCATCACTATGATATATAAATGCGATCAGTCATCATTGAACCTCGATTAGTATTGAACCTAGTGTAAGGGTGTGTGAGTTCTTTTTTACACATTTAGATATTCATACTTACATTCTCCATGGTTCATGCCAGGGGGTATGAGTTCTCTTTTAGACATTTAGGTATTCATACTTACATTTTCCATGGTTCATGCCATGGTGTAATGCTTAATACATCCGACAGCCCTTACTTGCTTCATTTTCCTTACTTTGCAAGTGGGCTTGCCATCATACTATGTGATACCCCACAACAGTGTCCCAGGGGCATGATTTCCTTTATCCATGTCTTAATGCATACTTGACTCAACACAATCCATTAATGAGACTAATTCAAGCATAATCATGAACAATGCATGGAATAATTGCATATGTAACCAATCTAGCCAATATTAACCAGTATGACAATTTATATCACATATCAACAATGCATGTCAGTCAAGTATATTGCAACAGTTATTCATAATTCAATCAAGTATAACAATCAATTGCAATAAATAATCATATTTCATCCAATAGATATTCAAGGGTCATTAGTGCATTAGGAATTTCAGTTATAAATCTCATATACTAAATTGATTTGAGTTTGATGATAAGAGTACTTTGAAAGACACATTTTTCCTCTTCCCAAGATGTATGATTACCATGACCCACCTTCCTTTATATTACAAGTTCTAAAAATGGACTTTTAAGTATTTCACAACTTTTAGTTTCGCAAAGGAGCCCCCTAAACTTTATTAAATTTACAAAACAGTCCCTAACTAAATTTTTCATCCAAAAAAATATTTTCCACTCTAATTCTATTGAAATTACTGCCCTGCACTTAAAATTTCAGAATTTACATAAAAATCCTAAACTTTTAAAAAATTACATTTTGACCCTTAAACTTTACTAAAATTGTAAAATAACCCAAAACTCATTTTTTTTCCAAACATATGCATTACTGTTCCAAAACCCATTTAGACAGCTCTGCACTCAAAAACTCAATTTTTATATCAAAGCCCCTAAACTTTGTGAAATTACACTTTGACCCTTAAATTTTTCTAAAATTCTAAAATAATCCCAAAACTCATTTTTTTCTCTTAAATATATTCCTTATTGTTCTAGAGTCTATTTTTACAAATTTACACCTAAAAATTTAGTTTTTACATAAAAGCCCCTAAATTTTATAAAATTACATTTTAACCCCAAAATCTCTACATAATCACAAAAATACTCAAATCACATGTACCCACTCCATTTTTCATATGGATTCCAACTATGTGATTATTTTTAGAAACAAGAATTTGCTCCTATGGGAACCTGCCTTGGCTGAAGCAATAGAACCCAAAAACCCAAGCTTTTGTAGAACTTTGAATCATGGATGGATGTGCTCCTTTTTATGTATAGATTCCAAATATGAACATCATTTTTGAGGCAAACATTGCCAACATAATAAGCTCTCTAAAACAGTTACCTAACTCAAAACTACTAAAGCTTACTAAAAAAATCATAAAATACATAAAAGTGACTCTTTTAAAGTGTAGAATAATTATATGGTGTTGAGTTTTAAAATAAAAATCTCTACCCATATTAAATAAAGGTGGCTGAAACTTGATGGAGAGCAAATGAGTAGCTTTTCAAAGAAAAGGAAATAGTTTGAACAAAATAACTAACTTTCAAGCATAAACATTCATTTAAACTAACATTTTTAGCAAAAATTGGAAAAAAAAAGTAAGAAAACAAGTTGGAACACAAATCCTTACCCAAAAGAGGGCCTTTGTTTGAGATCAAGGTTGTCACAAGCTCCTTGAAGCTCAAGCTCTAAAGAAAGGAAGCAAAAAATCTCTTCCTTTCTCACAACAACAATTCGGCTTCTGCAGAAATAGGTAGAAGGAGGCTTTTTTTTTGAAAAACTAATCGTGGACTTGGGTATGTTCGGTGGAAGAGATTTTTTTTTTGAAAAACTAATCGTGGACTTGGGTATGTTCGGTGGAAGAGCTGTGGAAAACTGCCTTTGTTTGTTGGATTTGGTGGAGAAATAAAGAAGTTATGAGGTTGGATGCGATAGAGGAAGTGGTGGAGATGAGAAGAAATAAGAGTCAAGTGTTCTTTGAAAAAAAAAATGAGACGGGTGCAGAATGAAGGTGTGGGTGGTGGCACTTCAAGGTAAGAAGGGAGTGGTTGCATTATGTTTAAGGGTATTTTGGGGTTTAGGTGAAAAATGTGGGGGTAGTTTATGTAGAAAATGTACTAATTAGGGGTCGTTTAGTAAAAGCAATGGTCAAAATATGATTAACTTAGTCTAACCAAGATCAATTTGAATTAATAATCATTAAAGGTACAATTAGTCATAACAAAGTGACTTTTTTCTTTAAGAGTGTCATAACGTGTAGCCATTACAAGAGTAGTGGGTGATAATGTCACCGTGTCTCTTGTCTTTAAGAGTGAAGTTAAGTTTCTCTAATCATTCTTGGGCCTTGATTAACTCAAAATAATTATTTTGATTCAAGAATAATTAATAAAAATAAATTATTTTTAATTAGAGCCTAATATTGCCTATATTCCCTTAATTACTGTAATTACCCTTAATAGCATTGACTAGGGGCAAAATGATAATTTTATATAGAAACTCTCCAGGACTCCGCCAAACATAAAATATCCCTTTAAATTAACATTACCAACTCCTGAGTGATGACCGGGTTCGGTCAACACTTAATCCCGCATTAAATTACCTTAGGGGGATTTGGGTAATTTTGGGCACGAGAAAAACCAGGAATAATGATTTTCGCATCGATTACCATCTAAAACACATATAGTCCCCTTCAAACATTAAACTAACCCTTTGAGCGTTGTCGGGATTGGTCGTCCTCAATTTTCATGCAAAAATGATCTTAGAGACATTTTGGTCATTTTGCACAGAAGGAAAAAAGATTGAGGCGTTACAGTTAGTGGAGTTAGTATTAAATAACTATTTCATTGTGCTTATAAATAACCCTATACTAAATTGGAACAATCTCTCAAATGAATTACGGACATTTATTTTTTAGCAATTTATCTTTGTTTTTAAGCACTTGATTTTTTTTACACCTTTACTAGCTTTTTGCACTTAGTTTCATTAGAAAATCTCTTCGTATCACAACCAAATGGTTTTGAAGCAGTTTGGGAGAGGAGAAATAGAGTCTATTTCCTTTGTGAAATTGTCTAAGCTTTGGGAATCAAAGTTTTCGTGGAAAACAAAGGTCAATCATTGTCTTTAGAGAGATATTCACTTCTACATGTAATTAATTTCTATCGAGTTGATTATAATACTTCCTTGTGATATGATGAAACTTTATAAATTTCTTTTCTAGACTTAACAAGAAAATTCTCACACTTTATGAACTTATACTTCATTTTATTTCTTCAATTTTAACATATCTTTCGGTTTTGAAATGCAAGTAAACATTAATTATTTGACTAAATTTGGTATGCTTAATCACTATATTAATATCCATTGATTTAATTGTGATGCATTGACAGTGTAACAAAATTTTACACAGTCATTAGATCATGTATTGTCACATGAGTCATAATAATTGACTTTTACCCCCACTATATGAGGCGACATTTGTTTACTCCAATAGTAGGTATACTACACTTGCTCTATTGCATATATTCTTATTAATAACATATTTGATCAATCTAATCATTGAATCATGTGATATTATTTTGATGATTAAAGATACTAAATTTTAGAAAAATCGAACGCTGACAGATATATTATCTAATACTCAAGATTTATATGTATTTTAAAAATTATGTTTTACATCCAAATAAAAAGGGATGATCAAGTATCAAACAGTTTTCAAATTTTATACAATTGTTCTATATAGCAGGAATTCAATGGTTGAATTGATAAAATTCGTTATTTATAAAAGATTATTTAATGGATTAATTTTACCAAGACTTATTTCTAGAGTAAATGAATCCCTTATATGTGTGAGAAAGAGAGAGAAATAATTAATAATATATTGTACTATTTGATTTGTTTGTTTATACTGTGTTATGTAGAGAGAGATCTACAATTCTCTCCAAAAGTTTGAAGTATTGATTGCTTATATTTTTGTTATACGGATGAAAAATATTGTAGGGAATAATTATCAATTTTAGGGAGGAAGTTTAGTTATGCATTGGAGACTAAAAACATTCTCTTTCCTTTTAGTTATTCCATTTAGGTTTTTTTTCAATCATATCATTATTGGTCGAGTAAAAGTCCATACATCAAGTTTTAGGATTTTCGTTTCAAGATATGATATTTTTCAATTTAAAAGACACTATTTGTTTGAATACGTAGTTGAACACAAATTTATTTATTAAAAATTGCTCACTATTGATTTCTCACTTTATGATTATAAACCCAAAAAAAAAAAAAAATTGAATATTGATCTCCATTCTATCTTAAAATCTACTCTTTTTAGGCTCTAGAGAGATAAGAAGTCTGAGAAGAGAATAATTTTTTCATTCCCGTAATATGATTAAAAGCCCCTAGATTTGAATATTGATTCTCAATTTTATGTAACTCATGAAAGCAAATCTTGCATGTACTATAAATTCTCCAAAATTTTAGTTATGAAAGATAATGTAAAGTTAAAAAAGAGGAGATAATTTTTAAAATAATTTTTTTTTTGTAAATCATACTCACAATAAATCATAATTTTTTTCAATAATTAGATAGTGGTTAACTTCAACAATGAGAAGCTAGGGATACTTACACTTTGACATGATAAAGACCTTGTGATACTTTCCCTCTCCACACATACGGTCACTTTACATACACGCCTTTGCACCTTGCTGCACTCACCACTGCACATACACAGCGCTTACTGCACTCACTCACTTGTGCATCTCGTTTCACACTAAGCACTTGCTTTGCACACACCAAAACAAGACGACGTGATTCCTATTAATAATTAAGCATAAATATAAGGTTGGTGATATGTCGATGGTTAATTCTACAGAAATTTCTTTAACTTGTGTTGATATTTCATGTTACCTAGAGGAAATGCCAATATAATGTATAGGTTGTGGAATATTAATTCATACCCAGAGACTTACCTAACTGTTACTGCAAACCTTGAGTTACATTTTTGTTCTATGCAGGTTTCATTTCCTAATCTGGACACCCTTAAGCTGAGGTCACTCAATTTGAACAAAATTTGGGAGGATAATCAACATGCTAGTCACAGATTAACAAACTTGATTGTGGAAAGTTGTGATGGGCTAAAGTACTTATTCTCATCTTTTATAGTGGGAAGTTTTCCTGACCTCATAAGGCTTGAAATAACTGATTGCTCTGTGATGGAGGAAATAATAGCAACAGAAGAGAGAAACGACAATATTGTTGCATCGGGAGAGGTATGGTACCTCTACCAGTTAGAACCCTCAGATTCTGAACTTCAGTTCAAATAGAAGGGAGTGACTATTGTCACATCTTAATTAATATATTTTTATTTAGGTGTTCTAAAATGCCTTTTACTCACTTTCACAATTAAATATTTTATGTTTAATTCATACTTAATATTATTAATATTTTTGTTCAATTTATTTTATTTATGCAATCTATTATTTTATGAAAATAATTTAATTTTTAATAATTTTTCTAATAGAATATACTAAATTTACATTTTCAAATAAAAACCTTTTTTTTTTAACAATCGGTTTTTTTAATCTTAAATAGTGTTCAAATTGAGTTAAGTTTTTTACTCGGAATAACTTTCTTTAAGTATGCTAGCATTTTAGTACTTTTCATTTTAATATTAAAAAAAATGAGGGACCAAAAGCTAAACAAAAATTAAAGGAATTGAAACCAAAATGATCTATTACACTTGAAGAAAGTTATTTGAGGTAAAAATTTATTTTAATTTAAACTCTGTTTAAGATTGAAAAATGAATTTGTTACGGAAAATAATTTTTGGTCTGTATGTGAAAGTATAAATTTAATATATTTGATGAGAAAAGTGAGTTAAAAATGAAAAGGTTTTCATAAAATAAAGATTACACAACAAAATTGAATAGTAATATTAATAATATTAAACATAAAAGAGTAACAGATTATTAATTTTGTTCGTTCCTAACACATTACTAATTTGCTGAGAAATAGAGTAAGGGCATTTTGGAACACTTAACAATAATTCATTAATTAGGGTGTAAAAATACACATTAGAGTGATACTAACTCCCTAAATAAAAACGTGCACATTTATATCAAAGATTCTTTATTATATACTTTAAACTAATAAGTATAATGATACATGTTTTGTATGATTTTGTATATCGTGGATTACAGGTTCGATTCTGCAAATTGGAGACAATCATCTTGAAGGACATGAAAAGCTTGAAAACTATATGGCATAGCCAGTTTGAGAGATTGAAGACATTGCAAGTCAAAAATTGCGAGAAAATTGTGGTGATTTTTCCTTCTTCAATGCAGAAAACATATCATAATTTAGAGGAGTTAGTGGTTACTGATTGTGCCTTGATGGAAGAGATATTCACATTCACTTCCAGTGAAAATTGCAATGTAGAGGAGAGAGCACGATTGAAAAGAATTACTCTAAAACGACTACCAAAGCTGAAACAGACATGGAGCATTGATCCTCAAGGGCTGCTTAGTTTCCCTAATCTTGAGGATGTTTTCATAACAGATTGTGGAAACTTGTCATATCTGTTTCCGCTTTCTGTAGCTAGTAGATGTTCGATTCTCAAAGAACTCGCTATAAAATGGTGTGCCAACATGAAGGAAATCATAGCACAGAAGGAAGGATCCATTTGCTCAAATACTATATTTGAGTTTAATGAGCTAAATATTTTAGTTCTTGGAAACTTACCTAGACTCAAGGGGTTTTATGCAGGAAATCACACTTTATCATGTCCATCTTTGAGAACGCTAGTGGTTTTCGATTGTCGGAGATTGAATTTGTTCAGGACTCTATCTACAAACAGCAGCGAAAGGTTTCTAGATGGAAAACTCAATGTTTCAATACAACAATCTCCTTTCATAGTCGAACAGGTACGTACCATATTTTCCTTGATATATTACACATACGAGTTGGTATAAAGCCATTTGCATCTGCATTGATGTTTTTTAATTTATAAATAAAAAACTATAGATGGATTCGATTGTGAAAACAAAATGGCACTGTTTAAGACAAAGCATATTAGGTACTGAAAAATTAGTTTTGAATTGGAAATCGAATGACTTAGAGGACCAACCTATTTTCACATTGAGGAGAAATAGATGGGGTAAATTTCATCATTTTTTTCATAAATAATAGGATAAAATACAACCCCCTCCATTGCACTCTTATCAATCTCCTCTAGAGATGATAGAATACAACCTCCCCAAAAAATTAAAATGAGCTACACCTTTATCGGTTTCAAATTTTTATTAAAAATTCGTTCTTTCGTCTTTATTATTTTATTTTTGATCAAAATACCCTTTAAAGATAGTTATGAATAATAATTTTTTCATAAAATAAAATATATGTGGCTTATACTAATATAAAATAAAATAATGACATATATATTTAATTTAATCTACTATTTTTAATTATCACCATATGAAGAAAAAATTGCTAATAGAAACAATCATTTACAATAATTATTTTTTAAGAAATTAAATTTCGTATGTTCTCAACTATCAATTTTACAATATTAATTAATTCATGTATATTTTTATAATAAATCCATAAAATTTTTCTCGTTACTCTCTCTATGATTCATTTTTATATACAATAATACTAATAACTAATCTCTATTTAGCTTTATATATATATATATGTATTATATTACTATTCTAAAATTAATAGGTAATAAATACGTAAAAAAATTTTAAAATAATTATTATAAACTGTTATTATTATTAATTATTTGTTCTATGAGTATAGTAAACGTAACATATATAAATTAAATTATATAAAAGTAAATAGCATTAAATGCCCTTGAGATTTCTCAAAATGGCACTCTAGTCCATTCTTATATTAAAATAGCACTTCATCCATTTGATCTAACTTTGTTTGAATATTACAATATTCTTACACATTTAACTTAAGTTAATAAAAAATATTAAAAAAAGTTGAAAATAAATTAACCAACCTTAACTCACAAAATCTCATTTTTCTATTACAACTTATCACTACTAGAAATATACCAATTCCTATACTAAGTTGTCGACTTTTTTTAAATTATTGACAAAAAATAATTTCACCGATGGATTATCAAATGATGGTGATCCATTAGAGATAATGTATTGAGCCACTAGGATTGGTCTAGTGGGGAGGGTTTTGGTAGTATGAATAAGGTTCTAGACTCAAATTTTATAGGGACCAATGTAATTTTCAAAATACCAAAAAAAAAAATGTGTTGATAATAATTACAAATAGTTTTTTTACCCAGCTAGTAATTACTGATCGATCAATATAATTTCTAAAATATTAAAAAAAAGAAAATAATGTGTTGGTAATAATTGCAAATAGTTTTTTCACTCAGCCAGTAATTATTGATAAAAATTATATTTCTATCCATTGGTAGTATTTGAGAATTTTATCATATAGTTGTTGTTTATAAATTTATGCATCTGAAGATCATGTAATATTACCAACTAATATTTGTCGTCAGTAATATTACCATAAATAAATATTTAATTGACTCTACCAACGTAAAATATGTCAGTAAATTCAATTAAGAACTATGCAAATAAATAGATTATCAAGAGATAATCCGTCGATAAGTATGAAACTTTTTTAAAAAAATTTTATTAGTTTTTTTGTTGATTTGTTAATTGTTATTGCATAGTCTAATGATCATTTTAAGTAATTAATTTAATTACTTAAATAAAAATAAATAAAACAAGAATTATTATAAGTATTTGTAAAAAATATTTAACCCTAATTAATATTTCGATAAAAGGTAATAAACATATGTAAAAAAATATTTGTTCCTACCAACTAAGCATTAAAACAAATCATTGGTAACTATCGATGTATTATATTTTCATGGACTTTTCCTGCCTAAAACTAAATAAGTAAAATTTTCATCGGTGATTTTAAAAATCATTAGTAGTTCTATAAGTAATCTGAATGCTTCCAATTGTGATAAGTGGTGATGAGAGAATTACATTATCTGTGTTAAGGTTGGTTAATTTTTCCCCTTTTTTAATATTTTGGATTATCTTTGGTGAAACATGTGAGAATAAGATAAAATTATATATCATAGGGTAAAATATTCATTAGTAATATTACATGATCTTTTGTTATTAAATTTGTGAACCTTGTTTAATATTTTAGGTTAACCTTGGTTAAAAGTGTGAGAATATTCCATTAGAATATTCTATCAAAGTTAGGCCAACTGACGTGGAATGTTGCTTTAAAAAACCTCAATGGTGGCTTGTGGTATTTACTCATTATATATATAAATATTTTATATTATTATATGTCAAATATATTTTATTTTTAAAATAAAACTTAATATGTATAATTATTAGTCAAGATTATTTTGGTCAAGAATAAAATAATAAATATGAGAAAATGAGAAAATAATATAAAAATTATAGATTAAAATGTATATTATTTTAATTTTTTATGGAAGGGGAGTATATGTTTTAGAAATAATAAGGTCATCTCTCAAGGAGAGTGTATTTTACTCTAAATAACAATAATAATTAGAAGCATAAATATTAAAACTTGCTAGTTTTGAATATCAGGTAAAACGAATATCCAAACTCCTAGAAAATATGAAATATCCTCGGCAAATAAATAGTTACAAAACATGGTGAGGAAAATTAAATGCTGAAAATAGTTTATGTTAACTATTAATCATTTAAATCTAGAGACATCTGCTGATGTCTAAGGCTTTGCAGATAGCATAAGTGGGTTCAGAGAGAATTGAGGGAAGAATAGGGGTTGTACCAAAAATAAAATGGGAAGTCTAGTTGCAAGTTGTACTACTTTTGAGTCAATAGTAAATTTTGCCACTGAAATCAATAGTAAATATTCATTTGTTGTAAATTATGCTTTTGTTTTTTGCCCCTAAAGTAAATAGTAATTTATGCTTTGTAGATAGCATAAATTATGCTTCTTTTTTATTTTTTGTAAATTGTGCTTTGTGTATGTTTAAGGTGATTCCAAACTTGGAGATCTTGAGAACTGACCAAAAACACGTTGACAAGATATTACAAGCTGAAAATATAGGTGCCCTCTTCTCCAAAATATCAGATCTTGAATTGGCTAGATATGATAATGAAGATTCTGTTTTTCCCGATTGGTTTTTCCAAAATATATATAGTCTGACAACGTTACGCATTTCATGGTGTTCTTTTAAGACGATATTCCAAGATGAAAGACCTTTAAATGGGAAAAACTGCACCCAACTCAAAAAGTTGCAATTGTGTTACTTACCTGAACTTCAGCACATATGTGAAGAAGGGCTCCGAATTGACCCCGTTCTTGAGTTTGTTGAACATTTACTTGTTGATAGATGTTCGAGCATGATAAACGTGGTTCCTTCCTCTGTTGGATTTAGTCGCTTGAGGCATTTGGAGATACTGAATTGTAATGGGATGATAAACTTAATTTCGTCTCCTACAGCAAGTAGTCTGGCCAAACTCACAACTATGAAGGTAACAGGATGTAATTCACTTCAAGAAATAATAGCAGAAAAGGGACACGACATAATATATGACATTGTATTTCCCAATTTGGAAGTTTTGATGCTAGAATGTTTGCCAAGGCTCAATAGTTTTTGCTTTAGTAACTGCCACCTAAGATTTCCATTGTTGAGCGAAGTAGCTATTATGCAATGTCCTCGCCTCAAGAACTTCTCTGAGGGAGACATAAGCACACCAAAACTCCAAAAAGTGAGAACTGAAAAAGACAAGAAAGAATGGCAATGGAAAGGAGATCTCAATGGTACAATAAAGAAAATGTTTGAAGATAAGGTATGCTTTGATTTCCCTATTGATTTCCTGCTTGACAATTAATAAATTCTTTCTTCCTTAATATTTTCTATAATGGATGCAAGATGGTTGATTTTTTCTATAAAACTCAGAAATTTTTTGTTGAAGAAAATAAATTGTTTTCTCTAACTATCTTGGTACATCCCATCTAAAAAGGAAAAACTTGAAACAACCAGACACAAGCACCATCCTTATTCTAGAGTGCCTTTTGGCCTTTTCAGAGACATGTATTCTTGTTCATTTGTTTGTCAAAACTAATAATCACTTTGCTATTCGCAAGTAAGCACACATGTTAAATTTGTAAAAAGCCGCTGAAGAACTAAATTTGGTTCTAAAAATATATAAAATCTGGCTTTGGTTTCTTAAAATTTTGTTTGATTTCAGTTCAAAATTTTAAAAATGTGCATATTCATTCCCTAAATGACCCTATTGATAGTGATGAAAGAATTTTTTGTTTTTAGTTTTCAATGATTAGTTATGCTTATTTTTTCAAAAAAATTAGACAAAAATCAAACAAAAATATTTTATAGGGATGCAAAAAATAATTTGGTATACTTTAAAGAATAAAAAATATATTTAAACATGTTTTATCCATGAATAAGGTAGATTATTTTCCTTATCTTCCAATATTTTTGAAAACATGAGGCTTCCTATTTTTAATCTCAAATTACACAAACTGCATTAAAAATGGCATTTTCAAATCTAAAGATAGTAGCTAAGGAAAGGAAAAATAATTTTAAAAAAAGAAGTAATAAGTTTTGCTTAATTTTTATTTTAAAATTTTTCTAAGCTTTTTACTTTCCATCATTAATTGCTACCATTACAATAGTGGATAGTAAAACCCTTAAAATAGATAATGAATTGAAATGTTTGAACAATTTACTGACACATTATTAATTTACAAATTGCATGGAATCATCTCTTCACAGGTGGCATTTCATAGTTTCAAGGATTTGAACCTATTCGAATATCCTGAGCTCAAAGAGTTTTGGTATGGCCAACTCCAGCAAAATGTTCTCAGCAATTTGAAGAAGCTAGTGGTTCATAAATGTGATTTTTTATCCAATGTTCTCTTTCAACCAAATTTACTTGACGTGCTTCTGAACTTGGAAGAACTAGATGTAAGAGATTGTAATTCTTTAGAAGCAGTGTTCGATATGAAAGGGATATGTGCTAAAGACACTCTGACAAAGAGATGCACTCTCTTGAAAAAATTAAAAATTTTTAGTCTTCCAAAACTAAAGCACGTGTGGAAGGAAGATCCCTACTCAACTTTGAGCTTTCAAAATTTATGTGAAGTCTTTGTTATGGCATGTCAGAGCTTGAAAAGTCTCTTTCCACTGTCTGTGGCTAAAGACATTGCACAACTCCAAGAACTTGAAGTGTTGGAATGCAGGATTGAGGAAATTGTTGCCTATGAAAGAGGAACAGAGGATATGAATATGATCAAATTTGTCTTTCCTCATTTAACACGCCTTCAGCTTTGGAATTTGCCTGAACTTAAGTCATTTTGTACTGCTAACCATTCTCTTCAATTTAACTCCTTGAAAAGTATAGATGTGCATAATTGTCAGAAATTAGATCTTTTTAAGGCTGAGCTTGAGAGTTGCCAAGAAGTTGTGGATGACACCGCCAATGTCTTAATAGGTCAACCACTTTTCACACTTGAAGAGGTACTACTAGCAAAAATATTTTATCTTTGTTTTTGTTTGTCATTTTTAGCACATTTGAAATCTTGCCTTTTTCATATTTAAATTGATTTTTTCAATGATAATTTTTAGGGCAGAATACATTTACCTCTAATGAGATTTAACAAATTCACCCTGGCTCCCATTTCATATGGATATCATTTAATTTGTAAAATAATTACACCAAGTTCTCCTGAATTTATAAAATCATTACATCATCCTCCTCTCTACTATATATTAAGCAATACATTTAGGAGAGAGATAATTGTTATTGGGTCAAATAAAATGGAAGCTGAAGTGAAATTCATCAAATCTTGAAGGAAGTAAATGTAATTGCCCTATTTTTTATAAAACATTAATACTTCTCATAAATTAGCATGGTTTATCATTGTTGTGTTTCACTAGTTGACTTTGTCTAAATCTCCCTTGGTCATAAACCAAGACAGACCCTCTTTTCTATTCAAATTCTGAAAATAATTATGCAACTGTGCATTGGATGTTTTGACTTTTCAGGTAAGCCCAAAGCTGAAAGAATTGTCACTAAATAGCAAGGACGCATTGATGATATTCAATGGCCATCGCGAAGAAAATATCTTTGCAAAAGTGGAACTTCTTCGTCTGCAATGCATCTATGAAACTGAATTTACTTTTTATAATGAGTTCCTTGAAATATTTCCAAGTCTAGTCACGCTTCAAGTAGGAAATTGTTGTTTCGAGACGTTGTTTTCTGTTACGAGAAGTGCTAAGCAAGTGAGAACATTGTCGCTTCTTGAATTGAAACATCTCAAGCATATTTGGCATGGAGAATCTCCGTTACATCAACTTGAGGCTCAAAATCTTGAGGCTTTGACGGTATCCAATTGTCCTAGTTTGACAAGCTTGGTGCCATCTGCAATGTTGTTTCAAAGTTTGAATGCTTTGAGTGTAGCAAACTGCGAAGGGTTGATTTATTTGATAACATCTTCTGTCGCTAAAAGTTTAAGGCAACTCACAATATTGAGAGTGGAAAATTGTAAGATGATAGAGGATATCGTAAAGATTGATGATGAAGAAGTAGAAGATGCAATCAACTTTGAGAACTTGGAATTCTTGAAACTCACTTCTTTGTCTAGTTTGACAAGCTTTTGCTATGGAAACCCAACATTCATATTTCCATCCTTGGTGAGATTCATTGTTGTAGAATGCCCTCAAATGAAGTTTTTCTCATCAGGAGCTACAATAGCACCATTATTGACAAATATTGAAGTGGAAAACCAAAGAAAGCGGTGGAAAGATGATCTTAATACCACTATTGAAAAGTTATTCTTAGACAAGCAGGTATGCCATATATTTAAAAGTTAAACCATTGTTTTCTTTTCTTTTTTTTTTCACGTAATTTTTTTTGCTTTAGCTATTCACCATGATGAAAATTAAATTTATGTTCTTATTATTTATAAAGCTTTGAAGGTATAGTGTATACATCATGTTTTAGTACATGCACGGATATTGGTTGCAAAGATCATTATGAAGAAGAAATTTCTTTCTTACCATGAGAGTGTCTTTAATTGGAGTAAAAATGAGGTGAAAATCCCTATAGATAAATTTTATGTGTAGATTTAATTTACCCATGGAGGTCTTTCATAAAAAGAGTAAGTGTTTACTTTAGTTCTTGAAATTGTATGCGTATTTCATTTTAGACTCTAAAACAAAAACAATTTAGTCTCTAAAATTGTAAAAAATGATTCATATTAATCCTTTTGATGATTCAAACTAGTCCCAATAAACACTAGTATGAGGACTAACTTGAATAATTTTTTTTGTAATTTTATTGACTAAACTACTACTTTCTTAATTTCAAGAAATGAAATGAAGCGCGCACATAATTTCAAGGACCAAAATGAACCTTTATTCTCTATAAAAAAATTTCATCCAATTTTTACCCCCAACTAGTTGAGTAGTAAAATAGAGAGGGACTT
Organism: Dalbergia cultrata; assembly: GCA_031216105.1. NCBI lineage: Eukaryota > Viridiplantae > Streptophyta > Magnoliopsida > Fabales > Fabaceae > Dalbergia > Dalbergia cultrata. The sequence continues at coordinate 22,046,144 of CM062351.1, read as the reverse complement.
TTTCATAAATGAACTCGATATGTAAAATTATACACAAAACATATCCATGAAAATTTACTTTACATTTTCCCCATAACTGAACACCGTGGAGCTAAAGTTTTAAAAGTTTATAAAGTGAACGATCTATGTGGCTAAAGATGAGGATAATAAAATTTATGTTTGTATTACCTCAATTTATTTTTAGTTTGTGTTACTTCAATAAAATTTTCTCTAAATAATTAGAATCTTCCACTAGCTAGAATTAGAACATGGTTTGAGGTCAACAATGCTATTGCCTATTAGGCTAATTAATAATCTTTTGTTCTTTTAAAATTGACTACAGTTCTGATTGTGGGATTCATTAATAGTGCATTGCAAATTCAAAGTCATTCAAAGATATGTAAAAGTACATATGATAATTTCTTTATAACTGCATCATTTGCATTAGCCACTAGACAATTGTCTAGTTTCTAATTTCATCATTTCCTCATTGATAAGAAACTGTGTTTGTCTTTCTTTGGCATAAATGTATGCTATTTCTCCATGGAACCTTTTTCCATTTTAAATCAAAAGATTAAATTGGAAATTGTAGGAGCAAACATTACTAATTAGTGACTGCTATTTTGCTATTAGGAAGTCTCACATTCTAATGAGAATCAAGATCATTCCATCCTTACTTAGCAAGGTGAAGCCCCATCCCATTCCATTTACATATATTCTCTCTCCTCTATTTTAGAAAGACGAATTCTCACCTATAGTCGTTGGTCAATGTAGTTGTTGATGTCGTCTTTGGTAACCAATAGGAAGAAGACATGTGGACGAGTTAGACCAGCTATCAGCACTTGGGTAGGTGGTAGGTTATAATTATGTTGCTAATGATGTGGTTAATTTGCGATATTTTTGAGAAAAAGAGAAAATTAAAATGGTTATTGGTTTAATATTGAAAATAATTTAATAATGTTAAGATAATTTATTATTTTAAGATATTGTAATATTTTGAATGAAAAATTTAAATCAGTGGAATGAAAATTCAAAAATAATGTTGTCCTTTCCCCCCACCCACTACAACAACGACGACAACGGCAATGGCAAGCCAATAACAGGAAAAATAAAGAAGAAGGCTAATCACCATAAGAATGTTAAACCAAGAGAAAAGGGAAAAACAACTTCAGATCTAGAAATATTAATTCCATAAACCAAGATAGATATGGGTATAGAAAAAGGTGGTAATTTTAAGCAAATGGGTTCTAGTTTTGAAATGTGATGGTCAAATGGAGTCAAGATTGAAGCTTTTCCTCTGTAGAAGCATATTACAAGAACAAAAACTCCAATAGGTATGTAGAAAGGGCATTGAAGTTGATGAAAGAGTTTTGGTGGTGAAATTTGGTGGTAGGGTGTTGGCAAGTTTGAAGCTTTGTGTTGAAAGAGAAAGAGGGTGGTAGAGGGAAGAAAGGAAGATGGCGAAGTGAGTGAAGATGAGGGAGTTCCTTCATGGAAGAAAATAAGAAAGGGTGTGTGGTGAGGTGGGGTGGGGTGTGCACTGCACAGCTCAGCCAGATCTAAAAATTTGAGATAGACCTTCAATAGTGGCCACAACATCTTTAATTTCAAGTTTTTTAAAGATTGGCTCTTTGCTTTCCTCGTTTTCCATCTTTTTTAAATTTTAAAAATGCTTTCAACAATTTCTTTTAAAATAATTAACTGGTATTGAAAATTTGCTAATATCAATGCTCAAGCATAATGCATTCATTAATGCTTACTGTGCCTCATCACACTGTGAGATAAGTCATGTAATAATGCCTACATTTGGCAATTGTAGTATAGGCATTAATAAACAACTGTAAGGCAGCAATTAGCCAATCACCTTTTAGAAAACCATCCATCACACCCTCCATGCGAAAACCCATTATTAATATTCACATTCGTCATCAGCTCTTCATCATACACCTCATTTCATCATATCCATTACCGTATTCCTTCATCTCATCACCTTTCATCTTCATCCTTCAGTTAGAATCACCATTAAAGCCACAAAATAGGGCTTAAGGGAAACTCACTCTACCTACCTCAGTGCTTTTGTTTAATGCCAACCACTAAATTAAGACTGAGCTAGCAATTCTCTCGATGTCATAGTCTTGCTCTCAATTCATCTCAAAAAGATGTACTAGGGTGGATTTGGTACATTTTCCATAATTGGGGCTTCTCAGAGCTTTGGCCGTCAATTCTTTCGAATTGCTAGTTATGAGCAGTCTAATTGTATGTTTGTCTTGTTAGGCTCACTTGAAAAGTATCCTTCAAGCTTAGTGGCCTCAAAAGAGTGACATAGACTTTATTTGTGAGTGAAATGGTATGTTGTGTCTATGTTTTTTTAGTATATTACATATATAAGCAAATCTAATTGACTATATGTTAATATAATATCTCATGAAGTTTTGCACATGCGAACTCCTATTTACATGCTATGTTATAGATAAGGGATATAAATGTTATTTTATAGGTTAGGCATGAGAGGCAATGTACATGTTTAATGATGTTTGAAGAATATTATCAAAAGATTATTTACATTGTTTAAGGAATTAAGGATTTGAATGAAGTGCAAACAAGATATTATTTATAAATATGTTTACAAAGGTGAGGAGTCTTAGATAGAAACTGCATGCTAATGGTGGTTATGTGGCAGCCTCGGTACACCTCATAGTACCTAGCTAAAAAGGTGGTGCTAGCTCGTTATGTATGGTTGACATGTTTGGAGGTGGTCGTGGTCATGTGAAGGTCAGGTCGTCAAGGCTGTTTAGTGTAAACTAAATGAGCATCTACAAAAGTTGGTAATAATGCTTAGGTTTCTCGGTGGTATAGGGAGCAAGTTTCATTTAATAGGATTGTGATTAAGTAAATGGTGGCATAGGCCTTTGGCTATGTAATTCTATATGTATCTACCTTTATTGCCTACTATATCTTCATATGTTGCCTAAGACTCGTGCCTTTACATGAGGACCTTAACTTTAGCGGCATCTAACACTAAATTAGAGAGAGCCATGTCTCCTCAGTTGAGATGGGAGGTCAAGATTGAGGAAGAGGCCATGTAAGGTTGTTTAGACAACCTGTAAAACCACATTGCAGTGAAGGCATAGCAAAGATGGACTAGCTGGGTCTATTAACCCATTAAAAACATGGTAGGATTGTTCATAAATCAAAGATGAGGTGGAATACAGCCCAGTGCCAAGCCCACTCCGCTTATTTAGAGGAAACTTATGCCTTAGGTAGGTTGTATGTATTAATATAGGATCTCTTGATGCTGGACCTATCTTCTCAGGAGATCTAATGGTGGACGACCTTCAATAATAGTGTTCCTACATAAGACTAGCAAGGCCATCAATACTCTGATGTTCTTCTATTTAGGCTAGGAAGTTGATCATGTACAGAGTGAAGGACAAAGCAAATTAGTTGTATGAAACCATACACAGGGAGAGGTCACCCATTCTACCTCCTCTTACTAGGGAGGACTTCTTCGATTGGCAAGGTGACTTCTGTCAAGGTAGGAATGACAGAAAAAAATACTTCTAAGGAAATAGTTAACATGTCGAGAATATGAGGTTCCTACTTTGGTGGCACCATTGTAGGCAAAGATTATAATTTCCAGAGTCAACGACAAGCTCCTTAGCATAGGGCAACACCTTTAAGCCTAACCTCGATGGGCATTTTCATGATAGGATCTTATGCAGGTGTTCTACACAATATAGCATACAAGGATCCAGGCGCATTGATCAACCTAGGTTGTTGTGCTAGAATTGTAGGAAGTCCCCTTTTGAGATTTGCCATAAAGGAGTTGTAGCCTACTTTGTTTATGGCCAGATGAGCCATTTCAAAAGAAGCTACCATCAGCTGTCAAGAGGGTCCAGTAAGGTTCACACAACCAATTATTCTAATCCCTCTTATTTTGGCATTGCCACAAAGGGGTACTTATGTGTCTAATGGTAGAGGAATACGAGGCATAAAAACAAGCAGTAGAGAATTTGCTTAAGTTTGGAGAGGAAAACCATGTCTCAGTGCACTCATCTGTCTAGATGCTCAAGCCTCCAATGCAATAGTAGCATATAATATTCAAGTTGCTTATTCAAAATCCTAGTGTTATTTAATCCAGTTTCTACACATTCTCATGTGTCTCCATGTTTTGCTTCCCATTTTGTTTAGCCACCCACCATGTTAGATTATTCATTTTGGGTTGATACCTCGATATGGACCAATCTATAGAGAGTCAATGAGTATACAAGTCTTGCATGGTCATTATACAGTATAGAAATACTGGTAGATTTGATGTTGCTTGAAATGTTGGATTTTGACGTAATCTTAGGCTTGGATTGGCTAGCTGCATACCACGATGGATTGTCACTTGAAAGAAGTGAGGTTTCTAACATCTGGATGACCACATTGTGTTTGTCTCTATAAGGTTAACAATTGGGTGCACCTATTAATATGATCTGTTCACTCATGTTTTACACTTGAAATTCTTGTGGTGCCTCCAAATACAAAGACTGAGTTATGTGTAGACTTGCTTTTAAACTCAACCTATATCCATTTCTCCATGTCATATGGTGCTTGTAGAACTGAAAGAAGGAACAACTACAATTGTCACTTAAACAACTACAAATGTCACTTAATAAAGGTTTTATTAATCAAAGTAGTTCTCTGTAGGGCACTTCAATGTTACTTGGGAAGAAAAAGTGGACCTATGAAGCATATATTGACCATAAGCAACTCAATAAGATGACCATGATTAAGATTGATATTCCTTTAGAAAAGTGTGTTTATATTGAAAACTTTGTTTTGTTTTATGGGAATCCATGATTTCTAAGTGTTGCAACCGGGATCGCGACGGGGACGGCGAGAAAGAATTAAATCATGTTTAAAAATGGAGTCGCCACCAGATTTATTTAAATTGGAAAACCTTGGAAAAACCAATCTTATTTAAGAAAACAGTCTTCGAAAACCAGATATGAGTTCGAGAGTCGGTTATGCAAAGGGAAGGATAGGAACTTAATCCTACAGCACCCCTAGTACACCCGTATTTAAACGGTACCTTTGTGAATTGTGCAAATTAAATAATAACCCTTTAAAAAAATTTCAAATAAGGAAGATGAAAATTATAATTTAAACACATAAATTAACGAAAATTAATTTAGCGAAATATTTAGAACTTAAACACATTTATTAAGAAAAATTAATTTTGACAAATATATTCACAATTTTAACACATAAATTTAAAAATGATTTACACAAAATATTTATATTTTAACAAATAAATTAAGAAAATTAATTTTGGCAAGTATATTTAAAATTTAAGTAAATACATTAAGAAAATTTAGTTTTGAAAAATATATTTACAATCTTAACAACTAATAAATAGTTTACACAAAATATTTACAATTTGACAAATATATTAAGAAAAATTAATTTTGGCTTGACAGAGGTTATCTGCTCCTACGTATCCTCCGGTGCAATGAGGAACTCAAAGTCACGTAGTTCTATAAAAAAACTTGTATGTTTGATTGATTTTAGTTAAAAGAGAAAATAAAAGTGTGTTAACTGATTTTAATTTTTGAAAATGATATTTGATTGATGAAGGATTTTGAAGATGATTCGATTGTCAAACTGTTAAAAAGAAAATCCGATTTTTGCACGAGATTCAAGGCAGCATTTAACTGCTCAGTGAACTCTTACGATTCAAAATCGTGAAGGGAGCACCAACTCCTCGATCACAATTATTGAAAGTTGCACGGACTGAAAATTTTATACTTGTTTAATTTTTATTTTTTCGGAAACCCAAAAAAAATGCCCATTTCAACAAAAAACAACTTTAAAAAAAAAAAATTTTTAACCCAAGCCCGAAAACATCCAAAACAATCAGAAGTATAAATGACTCAAAATCAAACCCAACCCAAGATAATACTTACCTAAATACGAAATTGGCCTAAACCCAAAAAAAAAAAAAAAAAAAAAAAAACTAACGAAGGAACATGTTGATCCAAACAGAAGCCAAACCCACATAAACAAACCCAAACCCAAATCTGTTAAAGAGAAGTCTTAACCCCAAAAAAAAAAAAAAAACCAATCCCTAATTCCCAATTCTTTCACCATCGCAAAATGCAAAAGCCGAATGGAGGAAGGACAGAGGCAGTAGTCATCTGCTTGGTAAAGGGAAGAGTGTCTTTGGCGGTGGAGAAACCAGCGTCGATCTGTGATCTTTGACTAGGGAGGAGGTGCTACGTGCCAGGCTTGAGCTAAGGAGTTGAGAGGCAACGAGGAAGGTGAGATGGGGGGATCGCTGATCTTTGCTCGGAGTTAGCGAATGGAGGCACCACAATGAGGAAGAGGAGAGATCAGGCGTGGCGGCTATACTCGAGTGGTGGTGGCCGTGCGTGAGGCTTCGAGGTCTGATGGGTTCCACGGGTGTGAGGAAGCGGGTCTAGCTAGACTGGCGGCTTTTCTTTGGGCTGACGCGAACAACAGAAGGCGAGGGATGGTTCGTAAAAGCGTGGAACGGCAGTAGGGAGCTGGACCTAGGCTTGGGGCGGCCAGAGGCTTCAAAGCGACAAGGCCTTGGCGGCAATCTCGCGAGAACTAGTACTTGGTTTCTTGGGTGGATGGCCACTAACCGTGGCTGTGGTGGCTGTGCAAAGGGAGGCGGGAGGTGTTAGTGGCTCAGTCTGTGGTTGGTAAGGCAGTGGCGCGACCGGGTTTCTTTGGATGTTGGACGAGATGCTCTTGATAATGGGGATAGGAAAGCGTCGTGAAAGCTTGGTGGAGGGCTGAGCAATCTCAGTGGCAGCCTTGCAATGTAAGAAACAGTGAGATTGGGAAATATCTCCAGATGGTGTGCGTATGTGATGCAGGGATAAAAAAAAACCACAATCTCCTCTCTTTTCCTTTCGTTTTCTGTTTTTATATTTTGGTTGGTGATTTGATTTTGTTTTTTCATTTGTAGTGATGATGGGTATTATGGGTTTCGGTGATGTGTTTGATGGCAATAATGGCTGTCATGTGATGAAGGAGATTGGGATGGTTTTCGGTTCTCTAAGAGTTTTGGTGATGCTTCTCCGAAAGAAATTTTTTTTTTCTTCTCTAACTCCCCCCCCCCTTTTTATTCTGAGCTTGTTTTGCATTATTTAAAATTAAACCCATGCTAGTCTCGGAAAGCAGGAGAACCTTACAGACTGTCTTCCCATGCTTCTGACAAAACATTTCTCAGGCGGAGACTCATCTTGATCAGAGCGTTGGTGAAGGAATGGGAACAGAGGCATGCTTCACTTATCTCGTTTTTTTTTCAAAACTGACAGCATACTTTTTTATTATTGCCCATCAATTCTTTGTATGAGCGTGTGTGTATGCTGGCAAAGAGTGGGATTGAATGGGCCAAAACTCGGGCAATGGGCTGAAATACTTTTTTTTTTTTTTTTTATCAAAAAAATGGGTGTTCTGATTGCCCTCTTTGTATTTCTTACAAAATAAGATGATAAACTTAAGTTTTACATATTATTTTGCAAGGAAGCTGCAAAGATATGAACACTGATTTTGTTTGACAATGCGGATAATGCTGACCTTAAATAACGAAAGAAACTAAATGCTCATGAGTGGCATATGCAATGCAATGATGCGATCCAGAAACCAATGTATGAGTGACAAGAAATATGGCAATTGAACAGAGATATTGAACTAATAGAAATTGAAGGTTCTTGTGATCAACTGGCTACGGATCAACAAGTGACGGCAAATTAGATGCAATGGCAATCTGAGGTTATTTGAAAAACTTAAAAGGCAATTTGAGATTGGTGAAAAGTTAAAATGGCAATAACTGAGGCCGACTAAAGGGTTAACTACCACCTGAGTAAAACAGAAATGTAAATTCGCAATCTGAGGCCAATCAAAAGTAAATTTGGCAATCGAGGCCGAGTGAAAAATAAATTCGGCAATCTGAGGCCGGTGAGAAAGTAAACTTGGCAAACTCGAGGCGGCAAGTAAAGTGGCAATCGAGGCCCGGTATTGAAACATAAATTGCGATCTGAAGGCCGTGAAACATAAATTGGCGATCCGAGGCGGATTGAAAAATAAATTTGGCAATCTGAGGCCGGTAGAAAGCAAAGTAATCTGGGGCCAACATGAAAATAGCCCGGCAATCTGAGGCCGGCCGAAACATAAATTCAGCGATCCCCGTGGGCCGATTGAAAAATAAATTTGGCAATCAGCCCGAGCGGGAAACGTAAATTGGCAATGATGGAAAACAACGATCTTCACATTTTTTGGTTATATGCACTAGTCATCAGTTTATTTTTAGGAAACTAAGTAACCAAATCAAGCAAGCCTCAAGGAAGACTATATCGATCAAACTCGTAATTCATACCTTTGGATCTTCTAGCATAAGTTCTCCTTTCTTAACTCGCCTTTACTTCTTTCCTTTTTCCCTTTTAGGATGATGATTGCTTTTACGCCAAGTTTGTATTGAAACTTTTGAGTTTTCTTAGTGTGATGCTAGCCATGGATATATTCTTGTAAGAATTATTAGATTGTATAACTTTAAACTTAAATTTATGCTTACTCGAGACATCATAAAAAGAACATGCACTTAAAGAAAACAAAAAGGATTGGCTGAATAGACATCTTTATTGCTTAGTGTATTGGATGACAAAGAGTGGGAACAAGGTGAAATACAAAATTGTGCAAGACATAAATTTTGCCAGTTCAGTTCTTTGTGGCTTGTTCAATTGATTTCTCAGCAAATTGAACACCATAGCCATGATCCTTAATGATGTCTTCAAACCTTTTCTTTCCAAAAATTGCCCAGCTTCAATCTTGGTCTGTTTGATTCATTGGACAAATTCAACATTCAAAAATTGCCCAAGTGTAGGTTGCTTGAGATGATGCTTATCTTTTTGCTCTAATTTTTGCCTTGGTTGCTCTTTTCGAGTTTTCAATCTAACGAGCTTTTCTTTTTATTTTCTTTTTATTTTTCTTTTCGCTTTTACCCTAACTTTTGCTTAGTCGCTCTTTCGAGTTTTCAACCTAACGGGCTTTTTCAACATCTTTTCAAGCATAGAACCTTTTAGTGCATCGGTATTGATTGGTTTAGGCAATTCTTGTCCATCCATGTTTTGTAAAATCAATGCCCCCACCTGAGCAACTTGCTTAACAATGTAAGGACCTTCATAACTTGGAGCCCACTTGCCCCGTGCGTCCTCTTGATTAGGGAGAATTTTCTTCAAAACCAAATCCCCTAGATGAAAATCTCTCGGACGAACCTTCTTGTTGAAAGCTTTAGCCATTCTGCTCTGGTACAACTGCCCATGACAAATAGCCATGCGATCTTTTCTCTTCTATCATGTTCAAATTTGTTCATATCGAGTCTTCACCCATTCAGATTCCTCAAGTCGACTCCATCAAAACCCTTAAGGGCCAGGATTTCCACTTCTGCACGGAAATACAGCTTCCGTTCCATATACCAATGAGAAGGGAGTTGCCCCTGTGCTTGACCTTATGTTGGTTCGATATGCGTGCAAAGCATAAGGCAGCATTTCATGCCAGTCTTTATAATTCACCACCATCTTGGCGGCGATTTTCTTGATGTTTTTGTTTGCGGCCTCATTGCTACGCCCATTCATTTGAGGTCTATAAGAGTGAATTGTGATGCTTGATCTTGAAAGTTTCAAAGAACTTTGAACTTCACCATTAAGGTTAGGAGCATTATCGTGATAATTCTTTACGGAATCCCATATCGCAAATAATGTCCCTTTTAATAAACTGAGAAACACCTTTTGTGTGATGTTGGCATATGAAGCGACCTCCACCCACTTTGTGAAATAGTCAATTCGACCAAAATGAAAGCGATGGCGTTGGATGCTTTGGGATTAATCGGGCGATGACATCCATGCCACATTGAGAAAGGCCAGGAGATACCATGTTGTGTAATGGAGCGGAGGAGCATTGATTCGATCTGCATATGTTTGACATTTGTGACACTTTCGAACATAACCGATGCGATCATTTTCCATGGTAGACCAATAATATCCACTTCTTGGATCTTGCGCGCCATCATGTGCCCATTAGCGTGAGTTCCACAGATTCCCTTCGTGGATCTCGATCATGATCATTCGAGCTTCATGAGCATCCACACATCTAAGGAGAGTGGTGTCATGATTCCGGCTTGTAAAGGATTTCGCCATTTAGGAAAAAGGTCATGGACAACCTTCAATTGTTTTTCTTTGCACTTACGTTTGCTCCAATCGGGTATTCTCCTCTTTGAACATATTGTTTGATGTCATGATACCATGGTTGGCGTCTGGTTCAATCTCTACTTTGTCCTGATATATCGGTTCATCTTGCACCTCTCACGCGAATAGGTTGTACATTTGCGTGGATCTCCAACTTAGTCATCTGACCAAAGTGGCTAAAGCATCCATAAATTGATTTTTTGTCTCGAGTTAAGTGAGAAAATGATATATCATCAAAGTGCTCAATTAGTCGAGATAAATACTTCGATAAGGTATCAATTTTGGATCTTTGTGCGCCATTCTCCAATAACTTGGTAGATTATGAGCCTTGAGTCTCCAAACACCTTTAATTCTTTGATCCCTAAGTCAATTGCAACTTGCAAACCATTAGCACAAGCCTCATATTCTGCGATGTTGTTGGTGCACTCAAAATCCAACTTGATGGAAATTGGTATCGCTTCCATTTGGTGATACCACTACGACTCTATTCCACATCCATTCATATTGACCCCCATCAAAGTACATTTTCCATACATTCTCCTTTCTATTTCGTCTTTTTCCATCATAACACTTCACCATCAGAATTCAGGCACGATAGGCTCATATCCTCAAGAGGGTTTTCAGCTAGATGATGCAATTGCACTTCCCTTGATAGACTTGAGTCACATATTTGATGTCGAATTCGGATAGCACCACTTGCCACTTTGACATTCTCAGCGACACATGTGGACTGTCAAATATGTATCTCAATGGATCCATTCTAGAGATTAACCAGGTAGTATAGTATAACATGTCTTGCCTCAACCTCTTGGATGCCCACACTAATGCACAACAAGTCTTTCAATCGCGGATAAGCGGGATTCACAGTCATTAAACGTCTTGCTCGGATAATAAATTGCTGTTCCTTCTTACTGACTCATCATATTGACCCAACATTGCCCCAAGTGACGTGGGCAACACCGTGAGGTATAATATTAAAGGATGGTGCAGTGTGGAGCTAGGAATTGGAGGCTTCATTAGATAAGCCCTTATCTTATCAAAGGCTTCTTGGCATTCATCATTCCACTCCCAGGTTGATGTTTTCAAAGCGGCTTGAATATGAGGCTCACATGTACTAGTCAAATTGGCAATGAATCTAGCAATGTAGTTGAGCCTTCCAAGAAAACTTCTCACTTCTCGTTCAGATTGGAGTGACATTTCTTGTATCGCCTTTACTTTGTCGGGATCCACTTTTATCCCTTCTCTCTTGACAATGAACCCGAGTAACTTCCTGTAGAAGCCCCAAAAATGCATTTATTAGGGTTCAATCGTAGCTTATACTTTACGAGCCTCTCGAGCAGTTTCTTGAAGCGCGTGGCTTTCTCCTCTTTAGACTTGGCGACCATATCATCTACATACACTTCAATCTCTTTGTGCATCATGTCATGGAACAATGTGACCATAGCACACGTTGGTAGTGCTTTGGCATTCTTCAATCCAAATGGCATGATTTGTATAGCAAAATGTTCCCCAGCGTTATGAAAGTAGTTTTTCCTTTGTCATGAACATCCATAGGGATCTGATTATACCTGAATATCCATCCATAAAGGAAAATCGGTGACTCTAGCTGTATTATCAACAGAGGCGTCAATGTGAGGGAGAGGAAAATCGCTCTTTTGGACTAGCTTTATTCAAATCCCGATAATCTACACACATCCACGACTTTTCCGTCCTTTTTAGGCACGGGCACAACATTAGCCACCCAATCAAAGATATGTCTTGAAACCTCCGGGAACCAGACCTCAAAATTTGTTTAGTCACCTCTTCCTTTATCTTCAATGACATATCGGGCCGTATCCTCCTCAACTTTTGCTTCTTGGTTCGCCAGATACAAAGGGATCTTGTGTGAAGCAATCTCTAGGTCTAATCCTGGCATATCACGATAGGACCATGCAAATACATCCAGGGAATTCCTTAAACAACGCATAATCATCTCTATACGTTAGGATTTGCCACTATTTTCAACTCCTTTTTCTCTTCTTGATGCCATGTTAATCACCTCGATCACCTCATTGTCAGATCAAATCCTTTTCTGTATGTTCTAATAAGCTTGAAAAGCTGCTCAATATCTCCCTCATCTCTTGATTCATGGTTATCGATCAAATGCGACAAGAGAATCAATTGATAAGTTTCCAAATTCTTTTTCTTGTGGCAAAATTTCTATGTCATTCATGTTCCTGGAAAGTAATTATGGTAGGTTGGAATGCTAAAATGGATCACAAACAACATAGGACAAACACGAATTAACAAGCTGGGAATGGAAAAGTAAAGAAACAAGGGAAAGGAGAAAACAAAAGAAAGGAAAAAGGAATGAAGCAAAATGGAAAACATAAAGGAAGGCTATTGAAAAATCATGTAAGCTTATTTAAACGATGTCTCACAGTAGCATAAACAAAAGCATAAATCTTAATTAATACAGCCCAACAAATTGCTTTGCAAAGAATAACATCAATCATCAGTTCAGTGATCCAGTTCATCAGCATCTCATCATTGTCAACAGCATGAGCATTGTTGAGTTCTTCTGCCTTCTCAACATCCACCATGTTGATGGTAGTATAATGGCAAGGGGAGTGAACTATTCCAGCTATAATTACTTCAACCGGGCCATGAAACGTCTCTCTTAAGTGAGGGATTTGCTTCACTTTTCCACTTTGTTCTTTCCGCTCCAGACTCAAAGTTCTCATCTCCTCGTTCAACGAGTCCTTATACCCAAGACCAAACCGGTTGAACCTTTCAGGGACCGATATAGGGGTTTGGGTGCCTTGCAAACACGATCCCAGTCCTTTGCCTTCCAAATATCCGTTCTTAGCCATGATGTGGGCCACTACCTGACTTTGTATTGGGGGTTTAGCTTGCTCTTGTTTCAATCCTACTACTTCTAAATTATGCCATAAACTACTCTCCACCAATACATTCTCCACATATGGCAATGCCCTTGGTTTGGACACTAAGATTTCTTTCTCCATGAATTGTAACGACCATTCCATTCTCCACATATTTCACCTTTGATGCAAGGTTGAGGGACTGACTCAAGCGTTGTTAATCCATAGTCTTCCCAAAGAGTGTTATAATCCACTCAATCTCCATCACTTGGAATAATACTTCAAATCTGCTTGGGCCCATCTCAAGTAGGATGTTATTTCTCCAAGGATGCTCTTCTTAGCTCAGTCAAATGCTTTCACTACCATTAGCGTGGGCAAGATATCATCCTTACTCATTGACAAATAGTGCAGGGTTGATCTGGCAAGACATTTAGCCTACGACCCTCCATCAGCGTAAGGACTCTGAGCACACAACCCTTGCATTTAAGAGTTATGTATAGTGCTCGGGTTTTTAGAGATATAATCTCTTTATCACGAAAATGTGATCATGTTATCACGCTTCCTTGGGTCCACCATGTTTACTACATTCTCCAATGATGCATCTGGCTTGACATAGGCCTCCTTTAACACCTTCAACACTGTTTTTTGGTGGAGTTCGGATGACAAGATTAGTGACAAGAGTGATATTCTAACTGAGTCTTCTTTAGTTGATCTAGAATATCATACTCATTTGCTTCATAATCTTCAAACTCCTCCTCCTCCTCTTCTTCTCTTTCTTTTCTCTGAGCCTAAGCTTTTGTCAATGTTACCTTCATCAACATACTTCCCCCTCTCCAACTCTTTGGGCCCATAAACTCTTCCACTCCTTGTTATTCCTTTACTTCCATGACACTTTGTCACTTCCTCGCTTTCTCGGGTCTTTGAGGTTTCTCCTATGTCTCCACTTGTCTTGACCGAGTCTCATAATTCCAAGGAACAGCCACGTGTGTCCTCATAACCTGAAAGGTGTTGGCTTCTTCAAATTGATCACTATCTTTTCAAATTTTGGAGTTTGATTAAGTGGAGGCACTTTGAGTACAAAGCAGCTCAATCACATTCACCTCTTCAGATTCGCTTCTTTTGCTCAGTATCACACCTAAAGTGAGTAGTTCTTGTACACGCCTTTGAAATCCCAACAAGTCTCAATATCATGTCCCAGGACTTCCACAATGGTATGCACATCTTGATTCCATATCATATTTCTCCTCTTCTTTCATCATAGAGGCAAAGTCTTTGTGATGTTATAATTAGCTTCCTTCAAAGCAATAAACACTTTCTCCATGGGTGTTTGGAGACTCAAAACCTTTTTGATCAATTGTTTCTCCACTTCAAGGCATTCACACGACTTCCTCTTTCATGATTTGGGATTGGGTTATTAACAATATCGGGCTTTGGATCTTCTTGAGATCCAGTCTTCCTAAGCAATTAGTTTTCTCACTTCTTAAAGCCTTCACAATCTTCAATCGAATGTCCCGCGACATCCATATGGTATTTGCAAAGTCGAGGTTTGGATTGTACCAAGTCGAAAGCCGGAGGTTGTAATGGGTGCAGGGTATGGTGAAATCAAATGAGCATCAAACAACCGTTGATAAAGGTCAGCATTGGAAATGGCTAACTTTGAAAAAGGTGGTAGGTTTGAGAAAGCGATTGCGATTTTGGTTTTGAGAATTGGATCGAGGTGCTGTGTTTAGGAAGTTCGAGCATGTATGGTTGGATATGTTGACTCGGGTTGGTATGGCCGTATGTGGATGTTGTTGACTTGAGGCTGGTGGTATGGGGTGGGATTTGTGGTTTGGTAGTGTGGGTAAGGAGGGATGGATGACATTTGGGGTCCCTGAATATGTGGATACATGTCTTGGGGTGAGCGGCTGACCTTGCACATAATTTACTTCGCGTTTCTTTCTTTACGGGTGGGAATCCTCTTGGTATCTTCATTGCTCATCG
Organism: Dalbergia cultrata; assembly: GCA_031216105.1. NCBI lineage: Eukaryota > Viridiplantae > Streptophyta > Magnoliopsida > Fabales > Fabaceae > Dalbergia > Dalbergia cultrata. The sequence continues at coordinate 22,031,062 of CM062351.1, read as the reverse complement.
GGAGCTTTCCAGCTTTAGTCAAGCTCTCAATTCTTTCTCCAGCAGTTATTAACTCAGAGAAATCTCGGTATCTGCTCCAGCCATTGCCCAGATGTAAGGAGACCCTAGAGTTGCTAGGAAGTATGAACACATCTCGGATGGGATGAGTGGTGGTTGCACTTGAGCGGCCAAAGCTCTCCATCTCTGAGCATATTGTTTAAAGGATTCATCTTTCTTCTTTTGCATTGTACTGTTTTGTTCTGGTGCGCTATTTCCAAGTTAAACTTATCTTTGGTTCATGAATTGGTCAGCCACTCTCCCAACAGCGAAATCTTTGCATGATCTAATGGATGTACCATTCTAGAGCAGTCGGTCAAACTCTCGTGGAAAAAGCTAATGAGAAATTTTTCATCTTTGGACCGATTGACATCTTGGTGCAAACTCTTTAAATGGAAGAGTGGGTTGCGGTTCCATCATATTTGAAAAATCAGAATTTTAAAATCTTTAGGGACAACTGCTAATGGGAGGCAAAGTTGCTCAATCTCCATATAGCCATAATTGTTTGGCCTTTGGATTGCCTTAATTTGTTCCTGAATTTTTTCCATCCATTCTTCTCTCGACTTGTCCTTCTCTGTTTCGCGATTATTCCCCGAGGAAGATAGTTGCCTTGGGATAACATTCGGAGGCTGCTCCCAAATGTGGGTAGCGTGCCCATGTCCTTCAGCATGTGTATTCTCTACCGCGAGATATCCTTCTCCAACGGAATAGTAATAGGCATTGTCGGTGGTGGTTGTTCGTGGGGATTATCATTCACCCCTTGCGTGACATTCAGAGCTGCATCCGATACCACAGGTATGGTTATCGTTGTAGCACTTGGTTGTACCCCTCCTGAGTTTTGGTGGGCTCTCAATACTCGACTCCATCATAGCCCGCATCATCTCCTCCATTCTTCCCTGGTTATTTGACAACTCGTTCGCCTTCCTCTCCTTTGCATCAACTTCCATGCTTAAGTTTCTTACGGGTTCGTAATTATAGCCAGTGGTTACAGGTGAATAGTTCTTCCCGCTTGAAGTAATTGACGGGATGGTCCTTCACGGTTCGTGTTTCCATGCCATCTTGGTTCGAGCTCTAGTGTTATGAACACGAGTTAGATCGGTATCCTCTTTCCTTGGGCGCCCAATGGTTACGAATCTTGCGCTTTCACAAACTGCGTAAGTCGAGAAGTTAAAATCTTGTTTTATGTTGTTTTTTTTTTATTATTTTATATATATATATATATATATATAAGAAACAAACGAAAGAGGTCCAAAAGTTCTCTTTTTTATTTTTAAAAGCAAGGATGCCCTGCACCCATTCTTATGGATATATCACCCTATAAGTCGAGGTGCAGTTGATAGCAAATCTAAGGGAGGATTCACTCCTCTATAGGTACTATCTAATGAACACTAGCAATGTGGTTCCTTTTCATATGTCTGAGCATTCTCACACTTTTACACAAGGACGAACTATCTCAAGGTAAAAATGTGATTGATTACTTTCTAAGGGAACATCTATTCCTCTATAGAGAGCATCTGGTGAGCTTGAGAAGTTATAATTGATAGTTGAAGTGAAAGTACAAACATTAAAGTTTCATTCATTTTTGGGTGAAGTTCTGAGTACAAATCGTTTCAAGATACATTTCATGAGTTTCAATCTTTTTCTTAACAAGGAAATTCAACAATCCTTGACTCATGACAGATGATTACGTCAAAGCTTTCATTTTCTTCCTCTTGAGGCCTTTAGTGATCCTTTCGCATGAATTCATGAATTCTGTCACCTCTTGAGGCAATCTAAATGGTGGCAACTTATTAATTTGCTTCTTGGCTTGCTCGAAACGGTAAATAAAATTTGGAATGTAATGACTCAATTCACAGTGAGCTTTCCACATTTTTCTTCCCATTCTAACGCTTTTCTCTCCATGACTTCCTCGAATTCTGTTGCATCAACAAACAAATCATGATATTGGTTCTTGATGCCCATCATGAGTAGCCTCTCGCTCGCCCAGGTCAACATGGTTGTGGTGCTTCACTTGTCCCTCCGGTTTTTTCTTCTCATACCTTTCTCTTTCTTGACCTCCATTCTCAAGCTCCAAATGTCTTTATCTCGTTGGTGACTTCCAATTCTACTCTTTCCACCATGCGATTTTCTTACTAACCTCTCTCCTAGCTATTCTTTTCTTCTTCACAAGCTTGTGGAGTCCTCCCTCTAGCTCTCGGATTTTGGCCGGATGCATGCTTGAGATTTTCTCTTTGCCCTTCTGGACATGGTGATTTCTGCTGCCTCAATACATTCGTCTTTTAGGGCCTCAATTTCTTTGGCCATTTTCTTGTATTGATCTTGAAGGATGTCAACCTTCAGTCTGCCGCTCCTTTTTCTCCTCCGAAACCGCATTTGGGCCTTCATCATTTCCATCTGTTGGGCGACTACGGAGTTTGCGTGGGAGCTAGGTTGTTGGGAATATCCTTTGGGATATTATCTTTCCCGACTCTTGCTTTCCTCCAGTCTTTGTATTCTTGAGAAGCTAAGTAAACGCCTGTTGGCGATTCTGTTTTCCCTAAGATTTTGACATCATTCCATGCCATTTTGATCTTCCTTTCTTGCTCCAGGGTACTCTTGTCTTTCTGGTATAGGAAACTGAATACTTTAAGTTGTTCTTCTTGTGGCTTTGTCTGAGTCCAGTGGAGTTGTCTAAGAACTAGCGGGTGTATAGGAAATACATCCCCTTGGACCCATCGTGAACATTATGGAAGTCACCACAGCTGTAGATAACACGGTCTCCATGATACCAAGGACATACCCATTTGAAAGTGTTTGATTGGATCTGTGAGAATTCTTTTTTCCATGCCTGAGCTTCTTGACACTTTATCTGTATGCGATGGAAGTCCCCTAACGGATTAGGAAGAAGGCCCATGCGGCTATTAGCATATACATGAGTCATGAACCACACGTATAGCATTGGCAAACAACAGACCTTCCCCCTCTTTTGAGTACAAACCCCCAAAGAAAGGAATGTATCTACTAGCATGGCCGGGATAGGATTCATGCCACACGTTTCAAACTTGAAAAACACATCCATGGCAGCTTGATCAATGACATCGGGCGTGAATGGAAACAAAACCAACCCATAGATAGTCAGTGCTAGTGTTCGTTTGAAGAAATCCCAATCTCCTTGTTGAGCCAAAGTTTGCATATGAGTCTCCAGCAAACTTCTCCTGATTCCTTGAGTAGACCCCCTTACTTCCATTATCATCCGGTCTGAATCAACTCCGATTATCTTGGCAATGTTTTCCTTATTAACATAATGCCCTTGGTATAGATATACACACGATCTTTCTTGGATCGGTAGTCTCAAGATAACCACATATTCTTCTATGGTTGGCCACATCAAGATCGGGCAACTCAAAGCAACAAAAAGAAGGGTTCAGTAATTGTGAGAGAGCACTCAATGCGACGCTTCCACCTAATGGACAACAAAACCAATATGCACCCGTAGGTATTCTTGAAAGAAGATCGGACTTCACGAGGAATCAACTGAACTATTTCTTTTACTTTCTCTAGCTCATTGCTCGTCACTGTAACCTTGATATTTCTCTTCCAGTCATGTACATTGCTAGTGTTCATCGGTATTGCATCCATTTGCTTTGAACTTATGATGAATCAAAAACCACACACACTGTGTACAAGAATGAAATAATTGAGTAGAATTAAAAGATGGAAGAGATAAGAATGCATGCTTCTATGAAAATTTTTTTTATGCTTCCTTGAGAATTTGATGATGCATAAACCTATGTAAGTGAACACAACTAAAGAAAAGAAACATTTCATGTAAAAACAAGTTTTGTTATGAGAAACGAACGGAATGAATGCATGTGATAATGAATAGAATGCCTAAACATCTGAGAATGAATGTCAACATTAAGTTATGAGATAAGGAACTAGCTAACTTAAATGCAATGTAACAATGTTTGGTGTAGAAACAATCAAAATAAAACATAAAGGAGTGTAGTGTAAAAGGATGAAAGAAGCATGCTCCCATTGTCCTAGTCGGGTAAAACCTAATGGGTGGGATGTTCTAAGGCCGAAATCCCTAACGTGGTAGCTACTAGGTTTGACTATACGTGTACACATTCATGGTGGGTCTAGACTTCTAATGACCATGGTCCCAGTTGCCCTTATCCACAGGACAAGGATTCGACCTCCAACCAACCATAAGTAGGGATAAGCCCTCTCAATATGATTGACTCATAAGGCCGTAACTGTCAGTGGTGTCCCAACAACTACCAAGTGAGCATGGAGCCCCCTCATGGCAATGTCAAGAAACCCCTAATCCTAGGCTCATTGCACTGCTCAGTATAGAGTCCAAGAATACAGTGTGAATTAAGTGATCGTGAAGTGTGTGCTAGGAGCATACAAACCTTGATCCTATCCTCTGAGACACTCTGCAAAACAAGATACAAACAACACATATATACAAAATAGTCATCTATCCTAAGATTTTAATAAATAAAGAAAATTTTACACAATTCAAACCACAGGTATATACAGAATAACAATAGTCGTCTATCCTAGAGTTTTAACAAATAAACAAATATTATATATAAACATCAAAAAAATCAAACTATACAAAAGAGAATTCAAGAAACACTGCACAAAATAAAGTGAGGAAAGAAAAACAAGAATAAATGGGGTATATATTTAATTTGCACAACTAACTATAATAGGCACGACTCTCTTCTTTGAAGTCCCTGGGTCGCCATATCTGTTGGCAACCGGATCGCATGACGGGGGCAGTGAAAAGAATTAAATCATGTTTAAAAATGGATTCGCCACCAGATTTATTTAAATTGGAAAACCTTGGAAAGACCAATCTTATTTTAAGAGCAGTCTTGAAAACCGGATATGAGTTAAGGTCGGTTATGCAAAGGGAAGGATAGGAACTTAATCCTACAGACTCCCTAGTACACCCATTATTTAACTTGGTACCTTTGTGAATTGTGCAAATTAAATAATAACCCTTTAAAAAAATTTCAAATAAGGAAGATGAAAATTATAATTTAAACACATAAATTAACGAAAATTAATTTAGCGAAATATTTAGAACTTAAACACATTTATTAAGAAAAATTAATTTTGACAAATATATTCACAATTTTAACACATAAATTTAAAAATGATTTACACAAAATATTTATATTTTAACAAATAAATTAAGAAAATTAATTTTGGCAAGTATATTTAAAATTTAAGTAAATACATTAAGAAAATTTAGTTTTGAAAAATATATTTACAATCTTAACAACTAATAAATAGTTTACACAAAATATTTACAATTTGACAAATATATTAAGAAAAATTAATTTTGGCTTGACAGAGGTTATCTGCTCCTACATATCCTCCGGTGCAATGAGGAACTCAAAGTCACGTAGTTCTATAAAAAAACTTGTATGTTTGATTGATTTTAGTTAAAAGAGAAAATAAAAGTGTGTTAACTGATTTTAATTTTTGAAAATGATATTTGATTGATGAAGGATTTTGAAGATGATTCTATTGTCAAACTGTTAAAAAGAAAATCCGATTTTTGCACGAGATTCAAGGCAGCATTTAACTGATTGAACTCTTACGATTCAAAAATGGTGAAGGGAGCACCAACTCCTCGATCTGGTGTTATTGAAAGTTGCACGGACTGAAAATTTTATACTTGTTTAATTTTTATTTTTTCGGAAACCCAAAAAAAATGCCCATTTCAACAAAAAATAACTTTAAAAAAAAAAAAATTTTAACCCAAGCCCGAAAACATCCAAAACAATCAGAAGTATAAATGACTCAAAATCAAACCCAACCCAAGATAATACTTACCTAAATACTTGCCAAAATTAATTTTTCTTAATATATTTGTCAAATTGTAAATATTTTGTGTAAACTATTTATTAGTTGTTAAGATTGTAAATATATTTTTCAAAACTAAATTTTCTTAACGTATTTACTTAAATTTTAAATATACTTGCCAAAATTAATTTTTCTTAATATATTTGTCAAATTGTAAATATTTTGTGTAAACTATTTATTAGTTGTTAAGATTGTAAATATATTTTTCAAAACTAAATTTTCTTAATGTATTTACTTAAATTTTAAATATACTTGCCAAAATTAATTTTCTTAATTTATTTGTTAAAATATAAATATTTTGTGTAAATCATTTTTAAATTTATGTGTTAAAATTGTGAATATATTTGTCAAAATTAATTTTTCTTAATAAATGTGTTTAAGTTCTAAATATTTCGCTAAATTAATTTTCGTTAATTTATGTGTTTAAATTATAATTTTCATCTTCCTTATTTGAAATTTTTTTAAAGGGTTATTATTTAATTTGCACAATTCACAAAAGGTGCGTTTAAATACGGTGTACTAGATCTTTGTAGGATTAAGTTCCTATCCTTCCTTTGCATAGCAGACTCAACTCATATCTGGTTTTCGAAGACTGTTTTCTTAAATAAGATTGGTTTTTCCAAGGTTTTCCAATTTAAATAAATCTGGTGGCGACTCCATTTTTAAACATGATTTAATTCTTTCTCGCCGTCCCCGTCGCGATCCCGGTTGCAACACTAAGAGACATATATTGGAAAGAAATCATAGCTAACAGTAATGGCTTTAGCCCACCTTGAGTGAAGTGCCAACTAGTAGAGGTTGCTCAGTTGTAGGATTCATTATAGATGATGTTTTGGCTTTGAGATCCCCTTCAATTCTCCTTTATGCATTACTTTCAAAATTGCTATATATCAACTAAAGTGTTTTACATATATGCATATATGTATCTTCCATCAAAATAATTAGGAAACACAATTTTGTTGCTTGTACACTTTATGGAACTTTCCCATTGAACTATAAATATGCCATTCCTTAGTTTTATAACCCACTTGGTGGTTTTCTCTGTATTTCAGGTTTACATGTAGACCCAAGTCCAACTCCACTAACTTCATAGGACTTAACCATTTATATTTTGGGAAGCCCAACATTAATGTGTTGGCCTTCCTTATTATATTCCTTGTCTGTTGTAACTATATTTGAATTTCATAAGATTTGGTGTTACATTGAATTATAGGCGAGGACCTGATTAGTTATGTTTATATCTATCATAGTTCTCATTTGCATATGAAGTTATGTGCCCCATGACCCTCATGGATTTGTATAAATATAAATATGTCTTTTATCCTAGTTTGGTGAGCAGTGGTAATTATATTTATGCAAATTGAATTGGGGAAAAGTTCCATTTTTTGGGGAGATTTAGTTTATTTTTTGGTAAAATTTTGGTTCCAACATGCTGAGGTTCCCTAAGTGCCAAACACGCCCAGGTTCAACAATTTCAAGAATATAGTGGCTCATAAATGTGATTTTTTATCTGTTGTAGTCTTTCAACCAAACTTACTAGATGTTCTTTTGAGCTTGAAGGAACTAGACATTATATACTGTAATTATTTAGAACTGGTGTTTGATGTTATTTGGTGTAGGATGTTATGAGTAAGAATATAGGGACTGTGAGTTAAGAGGTGTCATCTCAGGTGAATTTATTCCATATTGATATTGTAGGGGTTGAAGTTGTATTTATGGTCCTACGGATATTAAGTATTGGAAAATCCTCTTGGCTATAGTGCACTTAACCTCTGAGCTTGTGAGAGGGCTTCAACACATCACTTTGTATGCTGAGATTTTATTTCAATCAACCCGGTTGACTAGTAAAGTTCTTAAGAAGTTGTTACAGTCCAATTATATTGTTCGTATTTGTCACTTACAAGTGATTGGTTTCCTTAATTCACAATAATCACCACAGTTTCTCATAGAGTTGGCTTGTTATTCAATAGTTTGCTAAGCTATTTTAGAGGCCAAATAGCCTACCATTATTTCAGGAAATTGATCATCACATTGACTTACAATCGGGGGCTTAACAACCAGGTTCTAAGCTTGCATATGTCAAAGCTTATAAATATCCTTACTTCCAAAAATATGAGATTGAGAAATTGGTTAAAGACATGTTTAAGAGCAGCATTGTTCAAGAGAGAAAGAGTTCCTTTACTTGACTGGTGTTCTTGGTTAAGAACAAGGTGTCATGACCCCCTGGGAGGATCTTGATCAGCATGTAAGGGGCTAAGTCTAATGGAAGCTTCTTGAGAACGCATTGTACATAAATGCATGATAAAATTATAATTTTGTGCACAAATAATACTTTAAAGTAAACAACAATAATTCTTCCAAAAATGTCAAGAAACTTTACAAAACTTCTCAATCTTTTCAAAACATCCATGATGGTAAAAAATTTTAACATCCATAATTCATATCTCAAAAGGAAACTCGTAAATCCAATTGAAAATAATTAATGTCATGAAAATTGGACGTAATCAGCTGGTTCAATCAGGAACCAGTCCCTTGTTTGGTTCGGTTAACTAAAACACTGGCATTATAAAAATTGGTCAAGAACCATAAAAACCAATAGATCTATTGACTTGGCATCGGTTCACACCGTGTACCGGTTTGGCTTTTCAAAACAATTTTAACTCTTTTAAAAAGTAATGCAATGAAAAATTATTTTCGGATGACCCAGTCAATGAATTTTATAGGTCATCAACTTTATTGGGCCTCTAGCATTATAGCATTTAATAGTGCGAATAAGCGCTCTTCTCCTTTTATAAGAGAACTAGCTAGTTGAGTGTTGTATTACAATTACCTTAACTTTCAATTTCATCTTTCTTTTTTTTTTAATGAGAATCATACCTTTCATTTTCAAAACTACAAAAACATAATAAACATAATTAATTAGAAAAATAATAAAAGATATGTATTAGAAAAAGCTAATTGGTTTAATAATAATGATGTTGATGATAATGATTTAATAATAATAATAATAATAATAATAATATCATTATTATTGTTATTATGGGTCATCACTTTTATTGGGCCTCTTGCATTATAGCATTTAATATCGCGAAAGGGGACTACCTAGCTTTCATTTCATATGCTAGTCGAGGCAGTTCCACTTATATTGAATGACCATAACTGAGTGTTGTATTACAAGTACCTTAGCTTTCAATTTCATCCTTTTTTTTTATGAGAATCTTAGCTTACATTTTCATAATTACAAAACATGATAAACATAATTAATTAGAAAACAATAAAAGACATGTATTAGAAAAAGCTAAATGGTTTAATAATAATAATAATAATAATAATGGTGGTGGCGGTGGTAAAAGTGATTTAGCATGGAAAAGGGAGACAATTCGTAAGGACAGCTTGGCATCGAAGTTAATGATCTTAACCTATCATTAACTCACAACTCTATTTTTCTCTAATTCTGAATATTGAACAACATATGTACAAATTCATGACATTGGAAATTACCAGAAATATTCTTCGTAATAAATGGGATCTTGATAAAATAGATTTTTATGGCAACATTCCATAATAAATGTCCATTCATCACCTGGCAATTATATATTCTTTTTGTCCATTTTCAATCTAAGGCAACAACCTTTTAGGGGTAGTGTTTGGATCAAGTTAAGGCAACAAAATTTAAGGCAATACTTATCAAACGATGCCTTAACCAAAAAAGAAAGCGGTTCTAAAGCACTGCCATATCATTTAATAACAGGGAATTCTTATTTGCTCATCGCCTTTGTTTCCAAGCATTGCCATTTGAAATTCAATTGTCAATTCCCACATTAAATTAAGTATGTCATAAAAAAGAAACCAATTTTATTTTTCTGATCTCACACTAAAACACTAATATCTCTAGTCTAACATTACTCTTCCCTCCCAATCCCTTATTTACATAAAGAATCAATCCCTAATCTGACCAAAGAAAATCTCAATCTCTAATCGTAACATCCTAATTTTTAACACAATATACCTAGGATGCATAATGGTTAATCATTGGTTGTTGCTCTTTTCGTCTTAGAACATTTCTTGATTATAACTTTGAAAATAAGCTTATGAAAAGTACAACCAATTCTCTCTCTCTCATATATATATATATATATATATATATATATATATATATATAATGCACTAAACGATCGTTTAACTGCATCTCCATCGGATTGCATATGAGCATAAATTGAAATGGTATTAACTGGCATAAGAAGTTTGTATCAATAGTATTCCGATTCAAAATATTAATGAAATCCATTACATTGTACTTTTGTATTTCTTCCAATTGCTAAAAATGAGATTTGACAAATTGGAGGGAATCACAAATGCACATCAGCCTGCCACATCTGGATTTTACCTCATCAATCCATACCAATTTTTAGTATAGGATATAAGATAAGAATATATGATAGAGACAGAAGATATAGATTTATAGATGCTTATACGGTTAATTAACTTATATTTTGTTTATCTAAAATATTATTAATCATTTTAGCATGTGCGCAACAAAAGGTACGTAGTAACGATTTTTGTGAGGGGGAAGTTCAAGAGAAACTTTTTTTCTAAATAAAGTCAACTATATATACAATATCTTTCAAAAGTGCTTAAATTATTATTGGATACATGTTAAATTACTGTTAAAGATAGATCTATTTTCATAATGATCTTTACAACCTTGTACCTTTGAAATAATGACTTAGGTGTTCATAATAGATTGCATCCACCATTATAACACAAAGGAAAAAGAAAGAAAGAAAGTGAAACATAGACTTAGTGACATAAAAAATAAAAATAAAAATTAATGTTGTCATCATATATATTTTCACATTCTAGTACACTTTTTTTTGTTATAATGCATAATAAAATTTTATTTTCTTAAAATTTCTTTAACAAATAATCCAACATAAAGGCTACACTATTATAGGCACAATGAACAGAAATGTTTTAAGCTCATCAAATCCTAAGTTAGGGGCTAACTAAATAAATCTAAGTAGATATCCCTCACCTTAGTGTCAATTGGGATCATGTACTTATTATTAGGTAAAAAGCTATATCAGATAGTTTAACTTTACGAAAATTTCTCATAATTATATTTAAATAAGGGACTGTACCTATTAAAGATGCTATAGATTATGTGATAACCTAGAAACTTATTTATTTATGTCTCTAAAATAATTGTTAGTGTGAAAAATAAAACGAATGGGATCAATGTTTGATATAGGCTAAGTCAGATAAATTTTACCTAGCACAACATTTAGTTAATGTGACTCATTTTCTTTTTCTTTTTCTCTTCCCCTTTTTTTTTTCTTCCTTTTCTCTCTCTTTTCTTCTCCTTCTCCTTATCACTTTATTCTTCCTTCTTTTCTTCTTATTCCTTCTTTTCTTTTCTTCTTCCTCTCCCTCTCGTCCTCATATCTTTTTCTCACATATCACCACCACATCCACACCACTTCAACTACCATCACCATCACCATCGCCATCTCCTCTTCCTCCCCATCATCATCACCATCAAAACCACACCTCTCTCTCAAACTTGTAGTTTCTCTCTCTAAGTGGAGGAACCGGTTAGAACGGTGAGTTTTGGATTGTTTTCTACCTCTAATCTTCCTTCTAAAGTAGTGGATAAGTGACAATCTTGTCCTATTTATCTTATTGAGCTCTCTATGTAATTATTCATAGTATATTGGGGTTTTTGGGGCCCTAAATGTAGATTTGGAATTTTCTAGTATGTGGGGAGAATCAATGTAAATCAATGGTATTGGCTCACTAATATTTATCTTGTTCCTAGAGTTATAGAGCATTTGAGCATCAACCATTGGACTGGTGGCACTTGGGAGTTGATTTTCGATCTTGTGAACCATTTTGTAAGTAGACATTATGTTTATAATTATTTTTATTTATGTTAAATTAGCTCTAAATATGTTTTAGAAACTTAGAAACTGAAAAAAATAACAATAATTTGGTTGTGTTACATAATTTTAATGAAATTATATCCTTTATGTTAGCTTATAGTTCATCAAACACTGACACATGAGACACTGTGATATTGATTTTGAAAAATTATTTTATCCTTGTTGTGGACTTGAGAAATTGTGGTTATAGCCATTTGTGGAGTTACTGAGAATTGTTAGATGTGGTGCGTAAAATCTTTATTATATGTTTTGGGGAGAATCTTTGACAGGATCTGTAGCTAATGATAGTAGATGTTATCCATGGTGTACCTTGACTATATTTGATTAGAAAAACATAGTGGATCCTTCTGTCTAATAGCTACTCGCATGGATAGGACCATTTTGTTTTAGGATCACACAAAGGAATGACCATCCGAGTGTGAATCCTCCTGTTTATCATGAATTTGATGATTCCCTATCATTTTATGTAAAATTGGTTATTTTAAAAAAAATTCCCTAAATAAAAGAATTTATATGAACTATGAAGTTGTTATTGTTTTATTTATGAATTACATATTGTCTCGTGTGGGTTTTAGACATCCTGTCCATCACTGAGTTGCAAAACTCATGTCGTTGTTATAGGTGTAGCTTTAGATTCCAATTCCATGGATCCTTAGTAGCTGATTGTTTTGGTGAGCCATCATGAGAAGGCTCTTTTGCATACTGGAACCTATCTTTTGAGTTTTAGCTTGTTAGAACTGTTTTAGTGCTCTATATGTCACAGCTAGGTCCTTAGATTAGTTTTATTCGTATGTTTATATATGTGTAGTCAAGACTTATATGTGTGTGTGTGTGTGTGTGTGTGTGTAAATGATTTGTAAACTAAATTTAGAATTATATTTTGAACTACATTCTTAGGTACATTAGATATATAACATGTGATCATGAATTTACATTTGAGACTACGTTGAAAACTTGTTTGAGTTCATTTGATTTTTGGATTGGGTTTGATTTAAATTTCTTATTAGAACTTAGATTAAATTTATATGTTGAGTTGGTTGATCTGTTGCTAGGAGCGCATTCTGAGAATGCTTCAAACCTGATTATGTATTTTATCTTTGTTTTTATACAGGTTGTCTTTTTTCTAAATTGGGGGGTGTCCGAAAAATAGAGGAAACTCTACCTATTTTTTTGAATAGTTTGCATGTAAAGGCTTGTTGAGAAACATATTCCCTATGTGCCAATCTAAGTTGAAGTTGGGTTATGACATATTAGGATATTAAGTTCATCAAAGTATATGAATAACTCTAATAAAATAAAATCAACATAAAGCAATTAATTGCTTTATGTCGAATAGAATGGAAAAAGTATATTACATTAATTTTAAGCTAATGTTAATTTGAGCATTCAATATTCATTAGAAATTGTTCTTTCATAATTTCACAATGCTTAAACATAGGATAAGTACTTTAGCTATTAGGTAGCTCTTTCACTTATATTATAATTTAACATGGAATTTATTCTAAACCTTTTCTATTGGTAGGCCATATCTGGGTGGACACGCCCTAAGTATCATTAAACTAAAATAATTATTTGTCAACTTACATTTTTCAACCAAAAATTATTGGTCATATGTAATAGTTAAAAACATATTTATCTTCAACTTTAGAATATATCATATACATAAACTTTTACACAACCATCCAAAAATGCATTGTTACACCAATAACAATATTTCACTCCAATAATCATTAACTCAAAAATGAGAAACACTTCTTAACCAAAATGTGCCAGAAAGTGGTTACTAGAATTAGGCAGAGTATCAAGTGAGAGGAGTGTTAGCTCTAGAACCCTTCAGAAAGTGCTATTGAATATGTTTTGAATGATAACACAATCAATTTACAGAAAATATTTTGAAAAATGACTAGTGTCCTCCTTGAGTTTCTTGAAGTAGCAAACATGTTCTATCGTTAGCATAATAAGGCTATTGATGCGAAATTAATTTCACTTTACATGTGCAAACATGATTAATATCATTTAAAGAGATGGAAACTAAACTGAAGTGAATATTATTGTCATGACCCAACTTGGGGCCATGACCGATGCGTAGGGAACACGTTCCCTTGCAAGCCTTAACATACAAGCTTTTACAGAAAAACAAACAGAGTTTCCTCTGTTTTTCAGACATCCCTAAATTTATAAATACAACTTGTATGAAAATAAAGATAAAATACAGAATCAAGCATCAAACATTCTTAGAATGCGCCCCCAGCAATAGATAGCCAACTCAACATAATTCAAAAAATCATCTCAACATATGAATTTTAATTCAAATTATATATTATGTAATTCAAATCAAAGCTAATCCCAAAATCTAACATGAAGACAAGTTAGTTTTCAAACTAGTGTCAAATGTAATTTCATAACCACAAAGCATTTGTCCAACCATAACTAGGAATGTAGTTCAAAATATAATTCTAAGTTCAGTTTATCAATCCTTTCCATAATATAATCTATATATCAAAGTCTTAACTACACATATATAAGCACAAACATAAACATAAGCATAAAACTAATTCAAGGACCCTACCTGTGATATGTGGAGAATTATGGACGGTTCTAATCAGACAATACTCAAAAAGAAAATTTGGTTCCAATATACAAAAAGCCTTCTCAAGAAGGCTCACCAACTCAGAGTTCGGCTAATGAGGAGCTGTGGGATTAGAACTTGAAGATGTACCTGTATTTGGAAAGTAGGGGAAACAGCGAAGTGAGTTTAGTAACTCAGTGATAGACAAGATGTCTATAACTCACATGAGACAATATATAATCCATAAGTAAAACACTAATAACTTCATAGTTCATATAAATTCAATAAATCCTTTTATCTATGGAAAAGAATTTTGAAAACAACAAGATTTATATAAAATAATAGGCAATCGTCAAATTCAAGATAAACAGAAGGATTCAGGTAGCCATTCCTTTGTGTGATCCTGAAACAGAATGGTCCTACCCATGCAAGTAGCCTTAGAACAGAAGGATCCACCATGTAGTCCTAATCAAATATAGTCAAGGTGTTCCAAGGTTAACGCCTACTGTCGTTAGCTACAAATCCTGTCAGAGATCCTCCCCAACATATATAATTATTTTGTACATATCATATTCAACCAGTTATATACATATCAGCAAAAAGGATTATCCTCACTATCCATAAATCATTTCTCAAATCCATATTCAAGATTGATAACTTTCAATTAGTTCAATCTATGAAATTTAATATTTCTTTATGAACTTTCCAAATTTCCAAGTCATGTCATATTGTCTCATGTAAATTTTCAAATAAAACATAAGCAATACGCATTATATCTACTTTCATCAAATTTATATAACATAGCCAAATAATTATTTTTCAACCTCTAATTTACTAAAATACATTTTTAAATAATTTAAGACAATTAAAAACAATTATAGATATACTGTCTACTCACAGACTAGTTCAAAGGAATCGAAGAATAACTTCAAAGTGCCATCAATCTAATGGTTGATACTCAAATGCTCTATAACTCTAGGAACAAGATAAATACAATATTAGTGAGCTAACAATACCATTAATTTACACTAATTAGCTCTATATACTAGAAGCTCCAAATTTATACACTTAGGGTCCAAAACCCTAATTCTATAATGAACAACTATAAAGAAAGATAAATAAGATAAATAGAGCAAGATTGTTACTTACCCACTACTCTAGGAGGATGATTAGAGGTAGAGAACGATCCAATACTCACCGCTTTAACTGTTTCCCCCATTTAGGGAGAGAAACCGCGAGCTAAATAGAGAGAAGAAAGAGTTGCGGTTTTGGATGGTGGTGTTGGTGAAGATGAAGAGGATGATGAAGATGAGGAGGAGGAAGATGGTAGTTGAGGTAATGGTTGTGTTGAGAATGAGAGAAAGGAGGAAGAAGGGAATCACGTTTCTGGAAAGGGAGGAAGAGAAAGAAAGAAAAGACGAAGAAAAAGGAAGGTCTAGGGTGGTCTATACCACTTAAGGCCCATGGTGGTCTACTCCTCATTTTTTTTTGTAGGGGGGGTTATACCAATTATGTCATAAAATGAGCATAAACATGTGTAATGGTTTGAAGTAGTAAACAGGTTCTATCGTTAGCATAATAAGGCTATTGAAGCGAAAATAATTTCACTTTACATGTGCAAACATGATTTATCTCGTTTAAAGAGATGGAAACTAAACGAAAGTGAATATTATATCATAAAATGAGCACAAACATGTGTAATAGTTTGAAGGAAACCGTTGTGTATAAGAAAACAAGGCTTGGATATTCAGAAAGTGGCACGGGACTTCAAAAAATATGCTTCAAGTAAAGATTTCAATCCTTCTCTGAAGCCAACATGTTCTACAACCTTCAATCAACATGATCGCAATCTTTTTATCAACAACAAGCTCTGATTGAAGTCTGAAAGACTGAAGATATATCAAAAAACTGATACAGCACTTCAGAAAGTTCACTTCATAGTGAAATAGTGGACTTTACTAGAAAAGGAGGGAAAATTTGAAATTCAAATTTAAAATCAAACCCAGTTACAGACTGATATGTCATCTTTTCTACCAACTTAGTTAACCATTCCAGCTTCTAGAAGGAAGTGTTTAGAAACCTTGATCAAAAAGTAAAATGTAGTTTCTGAAGGTAGCATCAAAAACCACTGTTTCACAATGGCTTCTGCAACAGTTCTGACACAAGACAAGCTACTCAACTAGACTGCATTTCTAAGACACAATCAGATGATCAACAATGTCACTTAGACAACAAATCAAGGGTAATGGTCATAAATGTAGACCACCTATCAATAGAGATATTGAGCTTTCAAAGTAAGAGATTTTTGTGAAGAACAAGAGCTGAAATGCCGAAGAATTTTCCCTTATCTTTTCCGTGAAGTTCATTAGTTCTTGTAATCAGTTTTTTTTATTTGTAAAGATCTTCTTTCTATGATCTTAGTAGATAATACGTTCTTCCAAGGAAGAATCATAGAAAGAAGTCATTCAAGTTTTTCTAAGGACTATTATTGTATATCTTATGGAAACTTGAGTATAGGTTAGTTTGAGTGGAAAACCCAAACAACAACCTTTGTATCCTTAATCCAGTAGTGATCAGTGTGAAATAGTTGGAGAGGCTAAGTAAAAAGTACTTGCAACATGACAGTAGGGTGTTTTGCTAGTAACAGTTTAGCTTAGAGAGGCTATTGAAAGACTACTCGGGTTTAGCTTGGAGAGGCTAGTGAAAGACTATTGAGGTTCAGCTTGGAGAGGTTGGTGAATCACTACATGGTTTGTGATAGCAGAGTGTACTTGCTGGTCATGAGTTCATCTTGGAGAAGCTAGTGAAAAACTACTTGTTTTGTGATAGTAGAGTTAGCTACTAGTCACATGTAAGAGCTTGGGAAGGTTACTGTAAAGACTATCCTATAACTTTCTTAGGTCAAGAATGAAACTCAACAGTTATTGAGAACTGGATATAGGTAGGTTGGCCAAACTAGTATTCTGTGCGGTATTCTCTTTACCCTTATCTCCTCTTATATTCACTGCTTTGCATATATCTAACTGTGTTTCTGATTATCTCCTCTTTATGCATATTATCATGTTCTCAGTAGTTCAGAAAGTAGCCTTCTGAAGTGACTAACACTATTTCCGCTGCACTTCAAGCTCAAAGCTTGATAGTATATTGTTTAAGTTTTTCAGAAATCTAAATAAGGAAAGAAGAGTGAAGCATTATTCAACCCCCCTTTCTTGTGTGCCTTTCTACCTACAAGGAATGCTTAATTGTAAGAATGAGATAAATAATATATGATCATCCCTAAGATCACATGACTTTATGTTTTGTTCTTACCTAGAAGTCCGGTAAGGGTGTAGGTTCCCAAAATGTTCATGCAAGTGGGGATTGCGGTACTTGTAAAGATACTTCGATGCTCAAGTCATCGGGGTGATTAAGCGTAAATGTATTTGGAGAGTAGAGAGTATGAAATTGGTTCCTTGGGGGGCATTGAACCCCTTTTTATCTAGAAAGGTAACCTTAAAATAATTTAGGAGATAATCTTTCTTGAATAAGGATATATTGCTAAAACTTAGTAGATAATATGTATATTATATATCTAGTAGGAAATATGATTTATTTTTGTAGATATGATCATATAATAGGAGGTCTTACATTATCTTATAGTCAATCTAGGAGATATCTTAGACAAAACTGAGGAGAATATTTAGGGAGCAGTTATGCCACGTGGGCAATCCATGGAGCCCTTATATGAGTTCTTTGAAGCTAAATTGAGGTCTTGAGCTCATATTTCTTATCCATTACATGTTTAATCTTGACCATTCATGTAAGAATTACTCTTCTTGCACATATATAAGGAGACGTCCCTTGGCACTAGTGTAAAACTTGGCACAATTACACTTTTGATAACTTATTATAGAAGATACCTTAATATAGAATATAAAATTTTCTTAATCTAACCATTCAATTATAACTACAAATGATGTTGATTGTTTGTGCCAAATTTTAAAATAATTGGACATTTTTAAGAATGTGTTTAAGTAGTTCTTATAGATAAGGTGGTATATCGAAAATGATATGGAAGGGTTGTTAGAAGTATGGAATTAAAATTTAGAATATGTCAATAGGCTCAAAAATTATGGAGCAATTACAAAGAGAATGGAAGGATGAGATTAAGAAGTTACAATGACAGTTATGATTCAACTGGTGCTTTTCTTTTCAGTTCATGTTCTTTATCATTGCCTTAATCTAGATATTCTTTGCTTGTTTCAATTTGGATTTATTGAATTCAAGGAAGAAAAAAAAGGAATCGAACTAATAGGTTCAACCGATTTGACCAGGAATCAACCCCTTAGTAGTTCAATCTAGTCCCAAAACTCGTTGGCTCAAAAACTGATCAACAACCAGAAAAATCAATAAAAAAAAAATTGGCTGACTACCAAACTAGCGGCGATTTGATGATCCAACTGCTCTTAGTAGAGGAAGAAAAATTGCAGGCCAACACTAGTAGCTATTTTGTTTGTGCTTATGCTACTACTGCTCAAATGGTTCTAGGAAAAAGGAAAAGAATTATAGATGATCATGGATCCAGTCGCACTCCTACTTGCCACTACTCTGAGGCAGTAGTGCCTCTGTCATAACATGGTAAGGCTACTACTCTTTATGTTCACACAAATGTTGAAGGGAAACAAGAAGGAATGAGAGAAAATGTGGAGAGAGGGGCACTATACAATGAAGAAAAATGATGACTAGAAAAATAAAAATAAAACACAAAGAAACAAAGTGCGGCATCTACAAAGAATGCATACTAGGGTTTTATTCTTAGGGAAGTTAGTCTTTTGTTTGTGGGCCATGAGCATGGAACAATTTTTTTTGTTTTCATTTTGGGCATGGGACATCAAATACATGTGAAATTGTGAGACAAGCCCAACAAACACTAAAGGTTTGATTACTCTGCAAGTCCCTATAATTTCACTCAATTTCCAATTAAGTCTATATAATTTAAAATTTTTTAATTAGGTCCCTATATTACATAAAATCTTTCAATTGAGTCCCTACAACTAATAACTATTACCAAAAATGAAATATTCCTAGTATATACTAGGAATAATATACTAGATAGAGATGGAATATACTAGGAATATTTTATTTTTTGTAATGATTATTACTTGCAGGGATTCAATTGAACAATTTTATATAATATAGGGACCTAATTAAAAAATTTTAAACTATATGAACCTAATTGGAAATTGAGTGAAATTATAGGGACCTGCAAAGTAATTAAACCAACAATAAAAGTCCTTTTTATTTTGTAAACAAAAAAATAAAAATGTACTAATGAACTGTAAAATAATTTTATATGACCTTATCAATAGATTTTTTTTTATCTTTGTTCAATAAAGGTATATATGTATATTTATATATCAATATAAACACTCATATATGTTTATATACATACATACATACATACATACATATATATATATATATTATAATATTCTGGTAGAATTAGTGAAACTTTGAACCAGTGTCTTGGCCGGTTCGATTTTCTCTTCCTTAGTTGAAACTGATTCTTGATAGCTCCATCACCATGTGTGCTTTGAGGATTTTATTTCTTTTTTGGGTAGGGGAATGGAAAGTAAAAAAAAAGCACCAAAACAATGCAGGTCAAAGCTTTACAACAATGTCCTACAATAGATTAAGCATATCTATTGGAGGCACTAGCTACTCCAAGCCCTAGACAACATCATCAGTAGCAAGGTGAGCAAGATGAATAAGACATTGATTAGAGTTCGAAACACATGCCAAATTGAAACCACCCAATCGTGAGAGAGCAAAAATATGAATTTTCTTTATAGCAAAGTCCAGAACATGAGACTATTGGCATTATTGGGAGTAAATATACCCAACTGCTTTCGTGCAATCAGGTTCACACAAAACCTGTCTGAAACCTTTATTCCAAGCATAGTCCAAAACAATCTTCAACGCAACAAGATCCATAATAGATATGGCCTAGGCAGGAATTTGAGCCATTAACCCTCCTACCTTAACATAGCCCTACAACCCCATGCAAGGAGGAAGAAGGTAAGCTTAACTTTAAATGTCTCAAAACCAACATCAAACAAGTGAGAGTGTGGAAGATTTCCAGCTGTATTACCAAAGAAACGATCCAACTCAAAGCCTAGTTGCCAACACTTATTCATCATAGTAAAAAAAAAACTAGTAATTAGAGCTAATTAAGGATGACTCTACAATGCAATCTCCACATCTACCAAAGCATTGCTAAAACAAGATGGTTATTTGGTTTGGAGAAAAATTTATGAATCCAAGCTTGCAACATGGAACTAAAGGACGCATCATAAATTGAGGAACCTATTCTACATCAAAGCTCACGAGTGCACACAATCTCAAAGAACATGCAGGGCATCTTCAGGGTTGGTAGATGATAATTAGAGTTATTGTCTTATTTTTTTCACATTTGTTTGTTAATAAATTCAAATATTTTTATTAAATCTTCTAATTTTTGGTTAAATTTAAGATATTTTTGCTATTAGTAAGATTATCTTTTTACTTGCATTTAATTTGCATTGTTGTATTTAATTGGTATGTATTCTCACAAATTGTATTTTTGTTGCAGAACAAAAAAAAAGAAAAGAAAAGATACCAATATCAGTTAATAATTTGAATAGAAAATTTGGATAAAGATTTGAATAGATGAGAGAATTTGGATAAAGATTCAAATAGATGAAGATTTTTCTAAAATCTAGGAGAGAATCATGGAAGATTTCAATTCAATTTTACATTATGTTTTCTTTAAATAGAATATACTTTTATAGAAAAAATAGAGCTACAGGTTTAGAGAAACATAGGCTAAGGATTGGTGCTCATTTCAATGGGCATGACTGCAAGGTCTATCATGTTATTTTCTTTTATTTTTATTTGGTAAGTTTCGTAGGTGTTTGGGAGATGGATTCGTAAGGAATTGGTTTTGCATCCATTTTGTTATTGAATTTCCTTTTAATATATTTCTTATCTTCTATCAATCTTAATGTTGTTTTTGGCTTAATCACCCATTAACTATTGTATGATTTTATAATATCGAAAGAGATTTCAATTTATAAAATAAGCTAAACTAGAATTTAACATAGATTAAAGCAGCAGAGATAGAAGTGCCTATTTATGCAACCTTTGTGAATTATAATTCTTCATCCTTAAGATGGATTTAAAATAGTATGAGAAATCAATTGTTTATTTTATCTTTAGAGAGTTATTGTTGTTAGAGATTGTGTTATAACTATTAGTAATGAGAAATTTGACTGGGAATAAAGTTAAGGAAGGGATTTGGACAATTAGGTAGTGCAATTCCAAGGAAATTTGATGAAATCAACCCCTAACATCTGTCATCCATCTATATCTCTTCTCAAATTATTTTATTCTTGCTAGTTTCTATATTTGTTTTAATTGTTGAATTGTGTTACTTATATTTTTTCTTGAATAAGTGCCCAATTAAATTGGTACTTGAGTTTTAATCCTTGTGGAATGATAATCCCTTTTCACTCTTTTTGCTTGAGACCTAATGCACTTATCAGAATTCCATTTTTACAAGTTGGTTATCAATAGAGAAGCGAGAATATAAAGGGCTTGTTGTAATTCCTCTTTAATGCCTAAACTTATTAGTAGTGTAAACTAAATTACAATAAGTGTTTCCTTTTTCTGGGCAAGGAAACTTCCAAATCCACAACCAATTAGAATAAGAATCCCAATAAGTATTCTTTTGAAGTAACCACAAGTATTTTGACTTCTGAGAATAACACATATTGGCCTTCAAATTCCACATTGAAGCATCAATATGATCTGAGCAGGACAATTCCTCTCCAAAATATGCATTACAACCTCAAGATGTAAAAAAGCAAATAAATTGTGCAGCTTCTAGTGGTCATGTTGCTAAACATCACGAACAAGCAAAATAAGATATATGGACAAAAAGAACTCTAATTGCAAGAATACGTTCCCCCTAACCAATAATCATACCAAAAAGAAGACCATCCATCATCGATGCTAAACATAAATCCCTCACAGATGTCATGAGATGCTTTAATGATACTGTGCCAAACCTATGGAGTAGCAGTAGGGGAGTAGCATCCATAACAGAATCGTACGAATGCATTTATGCAAAAGCAAGGGGGACCACAATCGAGTAGGCTGAAAGAGCAATTTCCAAACAAGTTTCCCCAGTTAAGTAACATTTTCAGTACAAGTAACTGTAACACCCAAACCACCAAACCTTTTTAGGGTTCGTAGCAAGTCCTAATTAACTAGATTGAGATAAAGCTAAGCCTCCTTACCATTCCAAATAAATCTTTTCATAAGGTTGTCAATCTTTGTACAAATCCCCTAAGGATGACATGCAACTTGCATAACATGAATAGGAATAGAGTAGAACATAGAGTTAGCTAAGCAAATTCTTCTTGCCCTATTAACCAGTTTACTCTTCAACCTAAATAATTGGGACTTAATCTTCTCCATAATATCAATAAAGTCACTCTTGGCTCTACCATGTAGCAATGAAATACCAAGGTATTTCCCTAAGGAAGACGCAAAGTGTGCGTGGTAGTAATAGCAAAAAAGTTATCCCTTTATACTCTAGAAATAATGTTATCCAGAAGCATCACAGAAATTATTGAGAATAAACATCACCAACTTGACTTAGGAATGTTTACCATGACAAAAGAGAAGTATATTATATGCAAACAGAAAATGAGTGAAACCTAAACCACTCCTCACAAGATGAATAGGCAGTCAGCTCCCATAATTCACATTATTTGTAATAGAAAGAGTAAGCTTTCCATACAAGCACAAAGAGATAAGGTGACATGGGATCACCCTGACTTAAGCCCCTAGTCAAAACAAAGCCATCCAAACATGATAACCAGTCCACAA
This sequence comes from Dalbergia cultrata, assembly GCA_031216105.1. Classification (NCBI taxonomy): domain Eukaryota; kingdom Viridiplantae; phylum Streptophyta; class Magnoliopsida; order Fabales; family Fabaceae; genus Dalbergia; species Dalbergia cultrata. Next base: position 22,007,734 of record CM062351.1, on the reverse strand, counting down.
GATCAACAACCAAGAAGAAAAGACACATGACAATATGAGATTGATAGTCCTTTGTGGGAATTCAAAGTCAATCAGCGTCAACTATAAAAAGTCCAAACTTAATCTATCATAAACCTTCTCAAGGTTAATTTTGAGTGCAAGAACCACTTTTTTAACCTTAGTTTTATGGATGTGAGGAAACATCTCCTAAGCCAATATAACATTTTCCATGGTACCTTTACCCAAAATTAAACTCCCCTAAAGAGGCTCCACAAACCAATTAAGTCTTAATCTATTAAACAAATTCTTAGTAATAACCTTATAAACAACATTATAGAGATTGATTTCTCCTTGGGAATAAGGGCCACAAGAGTCACAACTAGACTAGCATCCACATGCCTTCTCTAAAAGCATACACAACAAGCTTCCAAAAATCATTTCCTACAATATGCTAGTAACTTTTAAAAGAAAGGCTAAAAGCCACCCAACCCTACAGCTTTAAAAGAGTTCATCATAAGACAGCCACCCGTACTTACTTCTTAGTAATAGGAGCTATTAGGGCGTCATATCCCACCTCTCCATCATTAATAGGCACAAAAAAAGGGGGGGAAAGGATAGAAAAGGTGGTACAAATAGTTTCTTAGAAAAGGAGACAACTTCTAACTTCAAGACCTTCTCATCAACAGAGCATGACCCATCATCAAGAAATAGCCCATTGGTCTTTTTTCTAGCCTGCCTAACTAACATTTGAGTTTGAAAGAATCTTGTGTTCCTATATCAAAAGTTAACCCATTGGTCTCAGTATTTTTGAAACATCTCTTCTCGATATAGAGCATCATAATCCTCCTAAAGAAAAATAAAAGATCACGAGAAGATGAAATGTCCCTTTCCAAACCAGCAATTCTCTTCTCCAAAGTTCTTTTTCTATTATGCACATTACCAAACACCTTGTTATTGAACGCTGAGGAATCACATTTAGTTTAACTTCAAAAAGATTATTCATTACCTTAGGCAATCCACACGGCCAAGCATTAGTCATAAGTTGACCATAGTCTACATGAGAAGTCCACATTGCTTGGAAATGGAATGGTCTAACCCTTTTCTCTCGCACCCTCCCAATGAAGCAAAAAAAGGGAATGGTCGAAGTGAAAATGATTCAAATTCTTTACAAAAGCCTCAGGAAAAAAAGTCCTCCAACTAGGGTCAACAAAACCTTATCCAATTTTTTTGAGACCACTCCACTACCTGAATGCAATGTACCCAGGTAAAATCCCAAGTCCAAAATAGGACAATTAGCTAAAGCTTGGACAAACAGCTCAGCCGTTTCAGCCATGGAATATTCCCCCTTTAACTTCATAAAGCAAGAGGATATCGTTAAGGTTTCCAAGCCCAAAGATGAAACATATCTTCCTCCACCTTACGTGTAACGCCCGGGGACGAGGACGAGGAGTGATCGCCGGTGCAAAGAGGGCACGGACAAGGAACGGCTCCTCGCAAGGTCCTCTAAGCGGAGGGGTACATGAATGAATCGATTACACACTCGAATGAGAGGGATCCTAACACTGCATAGGTATGGGACTATACAGTTGAGGAGGACTTATATGAATTGATTTGTATTACCTATACCAACAAAATGCATCTTCTTTTCGGTAGCCTAAACTGAAAGAACTCCACAGTTAAGCGTGCTTGACCTGGGGTAATTTTGGGATGGGTGACCTCCTGGGAAGTTTTCCTAGGAAGCATGCGAGTGAGGACAAAGCATGCTGAAAAGACCCGTGTTGGTTTGTGGGGACAGTCGTCAATCCATAAAGCAGTAGGGGATGTTACATTACGCATGTGATTCTAGAGGGTACAATGAGTCGATGACACAAGACTAGCATAAACAGCACTAAAATCCTAGAATCAGAGCCACACACAATTTTAAAGGTCACCATCTGATCACACAGATCCAAAGGAACATATTGCACTTTAAAAGTATTAATCGGCACCCAAATACCTATGCTATTGCTTTAGCTAGAGCTATCTCATGAAAGCCCATATTGTACCAAAACCTTTCCCATATTCCCACCATGGTTTGAGCTTTTATTAGTTTATATATACATATATATATATATATATATACATATATATATATATATACCCTCCCATATATAATATCATCCTTAAGCCATGACATCAAACTCGAGAGTAGTTACTTGTAAATTAGCAAACCTTGCTTAAGTATATGTTAAATTTGCTTGATTCATGTAATGACTAATTTATAATTCTATTAAAATATATAACAAATAAATAAGACACTTACTGAATACAAAGTCAAGTACAAGAGGAAGCTCTTTTATGAGTTTTAATACGCATATATCTCACTTAAACATTTATACAAAAGAAACTACTAGTGATCTTCAGTTGTCGAGCTACCCTGATACATGAATTTCCAACATGAGCAACTTCTTTATTCTCTTGTGCTATGTGGAAACGACATGGGAACACACAACATAGGGGCGAGAATTGTAAAATTCTCAGTAGGGCTTTCCCTAAATATACAATTATAAATGTCAACATCATTGTTCCAGCTACTTCAGTTTATTACGAAAAATGTGATCATGCATTACGTACGAAAGATTCATTTTTAAAGTTCAAAATCATCCTTCTGAAGTCGGTTACTTTTAACATTCAATCACTTAATACACATTTATCATAAGGCTCATGATCATAGTAAATAATGCTAAATAAAATAATTTGATATGATATGAATATACATATGCTAAATGCAATGAAATTATCTTAATATCCCCTTGACATATCAAAGGGGTTCCAGTTTTACTTATGGCTACAGAACACAATTTCATTCATTTTTTGTTTTTTCATCAACATAGGAAAGACTTAGTTTATACCAAATGGTATTTGTAGTGGATAACACCACACATGGGCAATAGACTACTTATGAGGACTGATCTCATTCCTATACATGATCATTGGACTTTATTGTTTCCTCTCCAAATCATACACAGATCTATTCCAGCCGATACGTATACTGACTCATAATATCTCTAGGGAAACTCCTCTTTTTGCCTTCCCCTCATTCAACATAAGTCTTGTGTTTGTTTTGTCCATATGTTAGAACATGCACAATTGAAGTTTATACATTCTCTTTTACTACATATATGCATTATTTACTTTTCTTTTTCTAAAATGCATGCATAAAGCATATATAGACATTCATTCACAATTCACAATGTGATTTCAATCATACCTCATAAACCAATCTTTGCTTCCTCTAACATGCATTTATATATCATAAGTCACGTGTTCAAATATTCACATTCAAATATTCATGTCATACTAGAACCAAAATGACATTGCATCATTAATTCAAGGCGTTGGTACAATTCCAACATATTGGTAGATTTCACATCTTTGTAGCAAAAACTATTTTGCATATCAAACAATTGAATTCAAGGCTGAAAAAAATTGTCCATGACACTTCAATGTGTCCCCAAGGTTTTGTAACAATTTCAGAGAAAAACAAGCTTTCTAAAGCAAAATTGTATAAATTCGGAGGTCAGAAACCCTTTGATTACAGCTAACATCTAGAATTCCTAATTTCATTACCATATCAAATGAAATATAAATTCTTACAAAATTCAAGGTTAGACTTCAACATGTCCTCAACAACCTGTAATATTTTCAACTCAAAACTCAATTATTTTCTATAGTAACAAAATTATACAAATTTAGAGCTTTAAATTTGGCTATTTAGACAACAACACAAATAGTCTTGGTTTTAAATTTTTCAAAAATAGTAAAAGTACTTAAAATAACCCAAGAAAAATATTCAAAATGTCTTAACATATTAGCTTCATCATATAAAAATTTTAGCTCAAAAATCCATCTACAAATACTAATGAAAAATTGTGAATCAACTTCTACCTATGAAAAACTAGATATTCTAGCTACCTTGGTTAGAAATTATTTTGCCAAAAAGGGTTTTCTAACATCATCCAAACACTTCTCCAAATTAAACACATCACTATTTATATATTATCAACCAATATGTAACACCCTAAATCTTAACCTAATACTACTAGTATGTATTTAGGTTAATCCTTAGAATATTACCTCTTGGTTTCAACTTTTACTTTGAGAATACTTAGCGGAAATATGGGTAAAATTTTTCTTTTTTGAATTAAACCAAAGTGAGAGCCACGCATGATTCTTTGAACGAGAATTCATACAAGTCATACTAGCAAATCATAATAAAACACATAAATAACATGGATACATCAACTGAATATATATATAATGTGCCTACCAAAAGGCAGGACTATTCGGTACATAGAAGAATGGAATACGACTGAAAAGCAAATACAAGGGAAGCAAATACAAGGAAATCATAAAAGCAAATACAAGGAAACCATGAAAGCAACACCCATACCCGTGTGCACCTAGAGTAGACAACCTCATATACAAAAGACGGTTTGTCCTCAACTATGTGGCATGTGTGCACTAGCTACTACCCATCCTATGCACCTACTCTTGCTAGTCCGAGTACTGAGGGGTAGAATCGATCCACTGGCGGATCTCGGTGGGAGTGGTCGTGCGGATCATCGGAGCGTGTCCACCGCGGCGAGGGCACATGGATGGCCTACGAGCCAACCTCGGCTGAACCACCGTCTCCTTACTCCCGGCTCTCATCGATGGGGGAGTGGGGCTGGAGCTCCAACTGTACATGTGTGAAGGCGGGTCCTTTGATGGATCCATCTCCGAATACTGAGACCGGGGCACGTACTCCGGGTAGTCATGTACGGCTGACATCTCGGGCTGCATACGGAGGATCTGCTCGTCGCGTGGTCTAGCTCTCTTGAAAATCATGTTATGATGGTAGGGGGCAGTCGAGGTGAAGCGGTAGCTCCGTACTGGGTGTGCGAAAGGTTGTCCCATAAACATGAATACTCTGACTATGCAGCGACCCTCAAAATGGTATGACCCGAGTGCTGGGTCATGGTGCAGCTCCCACGTCGGGGTGTCGATGAAGAGTACGAAAGTCGCCATTTGAAGATATGACGGAAGAAAAGAGAGAGGGAATGAGAATCTTCTAAAAGAATTCTTAGTAGGGTAATCCCTAACTAAGTGACATCATCACATCCTCAGGAACCTTGGGTTTTATTTCTAAAAAGGTGCGCATGCATGTAAACTTCTTTTAAGTTAGTTTTCTAAGGTATTAATTATCCAAGGTACCGTCATATTTTACAATGCGTCTTATGACTAAGTGTGGAATACACTAATGGATGCATCATAAAGGTAAACCAATCAATAGAATAACTAAGAAACATTGTAACAGTGGCATAAGGTGACAGGTATAAATCTCATAATAACTTTCTTGGTTTTTCATAGCATATGTGACATTTCAACTTTAACTTTATCTCATGGGGTCACTCTAAAACATCTCTAGGTTATGGCTCATACCTTAACTAGTCGTCACTAGCTCTTACTTATCCTATGATAAGCGTAACATACATAGTCCCGACTTAAAGTACGGGCTAGGAGGCAAATTAAGGATCACCTCTTAGGGTCATTTCCTCTTTGAAACGCTATACTAGCAACTAGTGCATAGTAGTATTGTCCGTTTTGGCAAGCTCTGTGTCAATACCCTCACGAATTTGTTTTCTTGGGGATGCTTGGCTAAACCGGTGTCACCCAAGAAGGCGTCTCAGTGTTGTGTCACATTTAAGTTCTCATGATTTAAAAAAAAAAAGACCTTTTTCTAAGTTCCTCAAATTTGATGGAAATTCGACAGCATAACGGCTGTAGACTGAATTTCCTCAAATTTGCTTATGCCATGAAAACATATAGGACATACAAACATTTCTTATGAGGTATAGCATATCATCATATAAAACTTCTTCATAGCACACACATCATCACATAATCATTTTAATCATTTAAAAACTTCTTCATAGCATATACATCAAACTCATCATAGATAAAGCTCATGTATCATATATCATACTTACATAAATTAAGCATTATAAAAACTCAAGACTTTTTAATGTCTTATGCATTGACCCTTAAGGTCCTTAACTCACGTTCTAAGTTATTAATCATCAAACCTAATCTCTTGGGTACCTATGAGGTTATAACTAAGTATTTCTCACCTCACAATATGATCAAGAACATCTCTAAACCTCAAGGATGCAGAATTTATAATCCTAACTTTACGGGTTCCTAGGAGTCACAACAATGACCCTTTCTAAGTCTAGCTTGCTCCTAAGGCATCAAGATCAAGTCCTAAACCAATTATGAGTCATTCCTACACATTTAAACTAATTTAAAACCATGATTATCAAATCTAATCCTTGCTGGATAGAATCCAGAAAATTCAATAATTAAGGGATCTAAAACTCTCAAATTAATTCTTTTCTAGTCTCTAACCTATCCTATCTTTCACATATGAGTCTTAGCATTATTTTTACTCAAACATAAGCATATTATCATCATTAAAACAGCACATACAGTGGCAATAAATGGCAAGGCAGAACCGAAATGTGCATCTCCATAAAAGGCATAGAACACAATTTTTTAAGCACATAGAATACTAGTTTCTCTTAGAACCTTTCTAGAACTTTCAAAACTCATTTATAACCACTTTTATCCTTTAAAATCATAAAAATACTTGAGAGGGCAGTAGCTAAATCATTTTCATCTCAAGAGATTCTAAATTCATAAAACTTAGTTCTACATATTCCTTATACTCATATAAGCTTAGAAAAGTTATGAAACATATTTTTAACACTTAGAAAACTTAAAACCTCTTAGGGCCGAAATTTTAACTATGGAAAATAATTATTTTAGACCTTTGTTTGAGACAACAATGGACAAGTCTTTGAGCTCTAGGTTCATTAAAGTGATGGCATAAAGATAAACATGCTTATGCACTTGTTTTAGCTTTTATTAGAAAGTAAAGTGAGAGAGTAAAGTGAGAGCATAAAATAAATATGAGATGCATCATATTATTATCTTTGATATTTAGGTGAGAACTTGAAATGTAAACATGATAATGCATAGCTTGAAATATAAACATGATAATGCAAGTTCCTTTATTATCTTGGTACTTAGTGATAGCAAGGAAAATAAACATGATGTGCAAGGCATAAAAGTAAACATGATGCAAGGTTCATTTTATGGTTAGCTAGAGCTCATTCAAGACTTTAACAAGATAACAACCCAACACGTATCTCATTACGAAGAGAGTTTTAGAGTTCTTGAACCAAGTTCTCCAAGGAACTATGAGGTTCTTGAACATCATCATCAAGCTCAAACAAAACTTTCTTAAACAAATGAAACCATAAAGATCAAAAGGAAATAGAGACCGAAATATTAATGAAAGGAAACAAGGAAACAAGGAAACCGAAATCAAAATGTGCAAGGAAAATAAAAAGGTTTCTTGAGTTGAAATCACATAAGTTAGATAATGAAGCTTAAAGAAAGGAAAAACTCAAGCTTTAGAGGTTTCTTTGAGATGATCACAAGGTCATCATCTAGAAACTCTCATCATCAAGCTATCATGCTCATAAACAAGGCCAAGAGGCCGAAATGAAAAAGAAAAGGAAAACAAAGGAAAGTTCAAAAAGAATCCAAGAGGAAACTAGAGAAAAACACATTCTTGAGCAAAACAAGTTTGAAAAGCAAATCCCTACCAAGTGATGAAGATGAAAGCTTGAACTTGAAAAGGAAAATGAGAAGAGCAACTCCTCCTAAGGTGGTGTGATGGCTTCGGCCAAAGAGAAAGAAAAGGAAAGGAGATGTGTTTTGAGGAAGCTCGTGTTTGAGGTTTAGTTTATAAGAGATTTGATGATCATCTAAGGTTATGATATGGTGGATTGAAGTGGTGAGGTGGTATTGTGAAGAGAAGATGAAGATGAAGAGAAAGAACTCTTGGAACTTTGAGAGAAAAGAAAAGAACTAGCAAGATAAACTCTAGAATTCTAAACTTAGCAAATGTTTCAAGGTGCAACTAAGCTATCACAAGCATCCTATTTATAGAAAAACAAAACCGTGGGCTCATCAAGAGAAAGCCTTGGCCGTAGCAATGAGGGGGAGAAAGGAAGAGAAAAATATCTCTTACATGGTGTCAGTCAAGCATGGTTTGAGGTATGGAGTTCATGACACAAAGTAAGGCTTTAAGCATGGGGTTTTGAGTGAGCTTTCATTTTAATTTTGCAAGAAATTGTTCTTCTAGAAACTCAACATGGCTGGAACATTTTCAACCACAAATAAATATGGGAAATGATTTGTTTCAATTGGTTATTTACTTGGAAAATCAAGTGTGATGGAAAATATGACAAGGTATGGTGTATGTGACTTGAGGTATGGCTTTGGAGTGTTAGAAAATTGAACATGTGATGCATATGGAGGGGGGAAAGCTTCGGCCAGACCAGGGCAGTAGAGAGGAGGTGAGGTTTGATCATGTAATTGAGTGTTAATAGTGGGTTTAAGTGTAGGTTAGCTTAGGTACAAGGTTAGGAGTAATTAAGCTTAAGTTTAGGTAACTAAGAATGAGGTTTAGGGGTTTTATGACAAGATTAGGAGTACTCATACATCATTAAAGAATTTTAAACTCATTTATAAATAAACAATGTGTAACACAATTCCATGATTTAAGGAATTGGAGAGAGGAAACACTATTCAAGATTCCATGACTAGGAGTCTTGAAATTAAAATAAGATTTCAAGGTGTAATCAAGCATTATTAGGTTCTAATCAACTTTAATAAATTATTTTGACCCTAGATTAATTATGAAAATTAATTAATCTTCGATTAGAGCCTAATATTGCTTAGGTTTGCTTAATCACACGATTAAGCGTAAAAACACGAATCTAGGGGCAAAATCGTAATTTTGTACTAATTTTGCCCGAGACCTCTATAATTGAAACTGAGGTCAAAGAATACATAAACGTGCCTTTTAAAACCATCTGGAGAAGTTTCGGGTTCATCTGGTACTTGCAAACAGGTAAAACACTGCAGGGGCATTTTGGTTATTTTGACCCGAAAACTCGAAAAATGAGATTTTCGATCCCGGAAAGGTACACAGGTCATCTAATCCCCTTTCAACATTGAGTTTGCCCTTCCAGTACTGTCAGATCGGCTTTCCTCGAATTCCGGGCCGAAAATGATCTCAGGGGCAGTTTGGTCATTTTCACTCTTAATAGAAAAATCGGGGCGTTACACAATACAACCAAAAATATCAAATTAAATCAGTAATTAAATGTTAGAAACATATTTGAAATGAAAAATGTTCAAAAACCTTACTTGTGAAGCTTTAGGGCTTCTAACTCCAAAGGTTCTTCTGAAAATGGTTTATCCTCACTTCAAGCCTTCCAAATAGCTCTAAACCCTTTCTTAAACAATGGGGTATGATATCTCAAGGTGGAGATTGGAGGTGATTCAAAATTCTAATTAGTTGGTTTTATAGGTTATGATAAGTAGTTGAAGTTTTGAAAAGGAAGCTTGAGTGTTTAGCAACTTTAGGCTAGGTTTTGGAGTGATTGGAACTTGTTAATGGTGGTTTGGGAGAAAGAAAACGGAGGCTGAAACTTAAGGGAGCTTGGCCGAAATTACAAGGTTGGAGTGATAAGGTTTGGTGGCTTATGTTGATCTTGATATAAATGTAGTCAAAATATGATTTTCTTCCTTTTTAAAGGGAAATAATGAGATGGATGGCTAGGATTTAATCTTGTTAGTCAAGATTATATCTTGGCCATCCACTAGGCTTGAAGGGATAAGCATTATCAAATTTTAAAGGTTAAACTATCTTTTGACGTTAAAAATACACTAAAATTCAACTGAACGGATGAGATATTGGTTCTCGGGTAAAATAAAATAAACAAAAAGCGAAGATTGAAACTTACTTAACAAGTTTTAATCCATGCCACCCATTTGGCATGATGTGATTGGTAGGCCAACTAACTTTTATGGTGTTAAAAATCACACATCAACATTCTACCAAAGAGGTAAAACACCATACCCGAGGAACTTCAAATATCTTTGCGTGAGCCCTAGGCCTAATACTCTATGTGGGTTCTAAGCCTAATACTTTATCTCAATTCTCATGTTTAGTTCTCCTAGCCACGAACAATATTGGCCCTGGTTCCACAGTTACTAACTATTTATCTATGGGCCTGAAAACCACTATTTATGCCTGCTCGAAATTCTTTTTTCAACTCATCCATTAGATTGTCCTCATTATTGCTTCGTCTATCCTATGCTATTGCTTTAGCTATAGCCATCTCACGAAAGCCCATATTATACCAAAACCTTTCCCATATTCCCACCATGGTTTGAGCTTTTATCATTATATATACACACGCATACACAATCTCGTGGAAATTTTCTCTTTCACATAATGTGAGCAACTGAGCATGACTCCTGTTTTAGTGGCATCTGGACAATTATCAGAGAAGCTACCGTTATTACAACTCATGGCTAGACTGAGGTCAAAGTTAGAAAAATATTTCCAATTTATAAGTGGTGTTAATTATTAACATAAGTGATCATTTATTCAAGTGATATCCTAGGAAAATTTGAGAAGAGAATGTAAACTAGCCATCCACACAAAATGTTTGTACAAGTTGGGTACACATTGAATCTCTGCCAAAAAAAAAAAATTATGATGTGCTTCATGCAATACATGTAGAATTTTTTTGTTTTTTGAACAATCATTGCTCCAAGCTATTATGTCAAGGCGCGTGTTTCTTTTAGGGAGGGAGAAGGAAGAAAAATTTTAGTATGGGGGGTAGTTTGGTCTTTTGATAAGCTTGTTAAAAAGGTAAAAAAAAAAAAAAAGGAAAGAGAAGGGAACATGGTTTTAAAACCACAGAACTCTCCTTTCCCCTAAAACTCACACTCTCTCTCCTTCTCTGTCTGCTTTCTTCTTCTTTGTTCTTCTTCTTCGTTCTTCTTCATTTTTCTTCCATTTTCAACCACTAACATAATCGTTAATTTTTGTCATCAAAACTTGATACCATTAGCTTCTAAAATTTAAGGTAAGTCTCCAATTTCAGTCTTATCTTTTTTTGGTTACTTTAGAGTTTATTTTAAGAACTAATGAGCTATCAAAAATGGTAGATGAGTATATGTTTGATATTTTAAGTATAAATATAGTGAGTTAGAAGGTTTAATGTTAATAGGTTGCAATGGGTAATGTTTAGAGTTGATTTTTCTCTAATCCTTAGGAACCCTAGGTTCCATAAATTGGAGATTTTATTCAATGGGCTCTCTAATTGATAAATTGTTTTGAAATAAATTATTTAAACCCTTCAAAATGCTTGTATTTGCTAGATTCTGTTGATGTGGAGCGAGCTACTCTCTTCAGAGCTGTCAAGGAGAAGCCAAATTGATTCCGTTGTACTGTGAGTGGCCATTTACATAGTGACAGTGTTTTAAATTATTTTTATGGGAGAAACTATATTGTTACATTTGATAAAAAAAAAATTATTCTAAGGTACTTGGATTATTTGGTTAGCTTGATTGGTTGATTTTCTTAAATATAATGGTTATTAAATATGACTTGACGAATTGGTTGAGATTATTGCTAGCTCTCTTTGTTGATTTTATTAATGCCATAATTTTTGCAATATATATTGTTTCAATGTGCATTGGAAAAATTCATTATATTGATACTTGCAAGATTGAATTTTAGATTTCTGAATTATGTTTGATAAAACTTTATTTAAGAAAAACTATGATGGGTTCTAAGATGGAATTACCACTCGCCATAGCGAAGAGATATAATGGCATTACCGCTTGCCATAGTGAAAAGAAGTAATGGCAATACCGCTCATCGTAGCGAAGAGACATAATGGCTTTACCGCTTGCCTAGCGAAGAGATGTAATGGCCTATGTGCAAATAGTTTCTCTTAGTAAGATAAAGTCTGAAGGAACCTTATGTGAGAAATAATAAATCTTGTGATTGATGGATTGAGAATACTCCCCAAATAAAACTTATGCTTCTTATGTAACCCTCATGCGAAATCGAGTATTTGATGTTGAAGTTAATTTTTATTTGACAAATGAGCAATTGGCAAGAATAGTGAGAAAGTGTATTTAGTAACTATTTTGAGATTTTACTTAGAAATGAAAATTCAAAAGGTATTTCTGTTGAAACTATAGAAGAAATATGAAAATTGTGAACTGTTATTCTTATTCATGAGTTTGAGAAATTTGTATAATTTATAAGCTATTTCATTTCATTTTAAATGCTCATGTGTTGATTGGATTCTCCTTCTTGTCCACTTTGTTTATAGTCCTTGCTAGGTCTGTTTGACTCACCCTTCCCTTTTCCTCCAGATTTTCAGGTAGCTGAGTAGCAGGTCCTGGGATTGCTATTGGCCTAGGATATTCTTTTTTGGTAGGCCTCTGTGGTCAATTGAGGCTTTTTGATTGTTGACTCTAGTATATTTTGCAGCTATAGGACCTAGGTTGGATATTTTGATTATGTGTAAGAACAAGAATTTAAGCATGATTCTTTTGTATAACTCGTCCTTATGATGTCAATAACTGAAAATACTGGAATGTACTGGTTGCTGAAATTAGATGATGATATTACATTATATAACAAGTTAAATTTGATTTATGGCTTGTTCGGTTTTTAGAGGAGGTGCTGTCGGATCTTCGGTAGCCAAATTAGTTAAGTTAGAAATTTATTTTAGTGAGATTATGTCTTTAGGCTTTCCGGGCTAGGTGAGTTCATCTAGCTTGTGCGCCGGTCACAACCTATGATTGGGTCGTGACATATTTCTATTTTAATTGACTCATGACCATCAGAAATATTGTCAACTTCATCTTAGGTCACTAAATGTTTGCATAGATTGTCCACCAAAAAGAGAAAAAAGCTATTCATCTATAGTGTTACAGTTGATCACAAAGAAAGAAATTGCTTGTGTTCTTATTACCATCTTGTGCAACTATAACCAATAGAGCCCTTTCGTATATTGTATACAAATGTGACACATATACCTGGATAAATGGTTTGCACCATTTGGATGCTATAATGCAGAGACCAAAACTCCAAAACACCTAGCATAATAACCGAATGTTTGGCAGTAGGTCATTGCCATGATAGGACTTTACAACATTAAACTAATCAATTGATCTTGAAATAGTAGCACACATTGCTTTGCACTAATCCAATTTCTCTTCATACCAGCATTCTCTATTACAAAAGAAAAAATGGTTTTTTTTACTTTGCGGCCCATGTTTTTCGGTACATCATTGTGTACCCATACTAAGACCGAATCTATGCAATCACAAATTTTACTTAAAAGATTAGCCAAATTTTTCCATGGGCTCTATACATTGTGATATTATGTCTAGATCAAACTTTGAGTGGTCCCACAAAACTATCGCTCTAGTGCAAGTGCATAGTCTCTTATTCATCCTAATTTTAAAAAAACCCTTATTTTTCCTCAAATGAGCCTTAATAAGCCATCCACAATCTCTACCATGGTGTATGCATTTAAAATAAAATGCCATTTGTTCTAAATCGCATACCCCACTCTTATGTTTATGTTGTACCTCTTTATTGCTCCTATAGTACACTCCTTATCTCTTATTGTCATTCCAACATGTAATGCACCATCCATAGCAAAACCACCAACGAAGCAAATGATAAATTATGAAAAAACAAAATTTCGGGAAATGCAACTCACATCTCCTCTAATTGTCCAACCTACACTCATCTCCCCTGATGGCATCAATTATTGACACTCCCCCTTAAACTATTACTAATTTTTCAAAAATGTCCCTAGTTTTATTTCAATTTTTCTTTTTCTTTTTTTTTTCTCTTCTTCTGGGTTAGCATAATACAATCCATCACAAACCATTTGAAAATCAAAACACCACACCCACATTTACTTGCCCAACAGCACCATCATTCCACCAAGATTGGTGTAGATACAATCGTTAACCACACACATCAAACACAAGCACATAATTAGATCCACCTTACTAAGGCATCAAAACAAATCTTGTGCTACAAACGATATAAACATCAAAATACCAACACACACCATTAGCACCATCATTTCCCCTTCAGTCCCTAAGACTTCCAAACAATTCTTTGTAACTTTGCATGAAAGGATATAGCCATCACACACCATCAAACCCCATCATTCTTACTCCCACTCTAATCACATACTATCCAATCTGTTCTCTACCTACGGCCTCAGGCTTGCAAACGACATTAGCTACAAGTTCCATGAGCTCGATTTTGCCCAATTGTGCATCCACACCATGCTCCTTCACATCGACGCCATCGTCAAGCACACTAATAGCCTCGACGAAGAGGACTACAAAGCTGTTGTCAGGTGTGTTTAGACCTTCCTCTAGATCGATGCTTAGGATGTCGATTTTGTTAGAGAACTCGAACCCATCTTTGTGGTTGTTGAGCCAGAGATTTATGATGGAGGATCTGGCAAGTGACTATGTTAACTAGGTTCTGATAGTCCAAGTCCCAAAAAAATAAAATAAAATAAAATAAAGGCCATTTTTGGAAATTAATAATAATTTAAGGGTGAGTGTCAATAATTGATGCCATCAAGGAATGTGAGTGCAGGTTAAACAACTAGAGGATATGTGTGTTACATTTCGACAAACCTTTAAGAAGATGAGTGTAATTTGCCAAAAAAAATTAAATTGAAATAAAAAATGACAAAGTGAAAGAAAAAACATAAATAAAATCATACATTGAATTATGAGTAAGCAAAACAAGGATATGATAATTGATAAATTTTTAATTCTAAACTAATAAATTTTCTATTTTAGATTTAGTACTACATACCATGTTTGCATCCTATGAAAACTTAGGTGCATGTATAGCTTCCAAATCTAAAACATACGTGAAAGTGACTCCTCATCAAAATGCTGCCTAGCCACTTTGTTTGATGGCATGCCCTCATCATCCTCATATTCATCTTTATTATCATCACCACTTCCATACATAGCCCTCTTCATGACATTCTTCCCATTCCACATTTCTTTATGCAAATATGCTTGATTTAGATCTTTTGTTCCAAGCAAGAATAGTGACTTCTTCAAAATCAATCTATCAATTAATGGCGGGAACATTTGGCTAATGCCGTTTATAAACATTTGTTGAATGTCGTCGGTGTCGTCACTTATGGAATTGATTGATATTGTTTGAAGCTGCCAAAAATCAAGATTGGCATCTATATTTTATTGTCACCATTTTCTTTAAAGTGCCGGCATTCATGGACCGACAAAGTCTATTCTAAAGCTTCACAAATGACAAAGTATAGGAAATAAAAAAAAAATATTAGTCTTTTACATATGAATGCTTCCCTCTCACTTGTGTTTGTATGGACACCATCTTTAAAATAAACTATTCTGTTTGCAATAATATTCATTTTTCTCTCTTTTTCTAATATTGTATTTTTGAAGACACATTTTTTGTTTTGAGTAGTTTATACTTACCTCATCTGAGATTTAGTATAATTACACTCAACACTCCTATATTTTACAAAATTATTACTGACTTTCCTTGAGATTCACTAAAATTAAACTGACCTCCTCCGTAGATAATAGTTTGTTAATTTAAGCAACAAAGAAAGATAACATTGAATATATACATAATTATTGATAAAACAAATTATAATATTTTGATAATATTTAACACATCAGTTGAATAAAATACTTTCTTACCACATGAAAAAAAAACCTTATAATTATAACTTATGATAAAAAAAAATTTGAACTTTTTTATCACATGTAAAAAATTTATAATTATAACTTATGATAAAAAAATATTCTAGTTAATATATATGCATAATATTGCTAAAATATTATAATTTCATTACTAATAATTATGTATACACTGCATAATATCTTTCTTTGTTACTTAAATTAATAAACTAGCAGATATAGGGAAGATTAGTGTAATTTTAGTGAACCTCAGGGAGGTCAATAATAGATTTGCAAAATAGGGGGTGCTGTATAATTACATTAAGGGAGGTTAGTATAATTTTTATTTTTTTTATTTTTACACACTCTCTCCCAACGCAATATACATATAACTGTTTACAAACAACATTGGTGAAGTTTTGGGAAGTTTTGTGTACATCCATTTTTTATTCTTTATGTTTTATTTTTCAATTTTATGTAAGGTCGCCATTGGTGATTATTATATAAAAACAGTATCAGAAAAATTGTACAAAAAAAAAATGGTAATTTGGCATCTCGAATGCTATATAACAACAAATATAAATGACCGGAAGCTCGTGAAGAGGGAGATAAAGAGAATTAAAGCTGCGGATATAATCTCGTGGTAATTTTCTCTTTCACCTGACATGAACATGGCTTCTGTTTCTTAGTGACAGCTGGACAATCAACACAGAAGCTGCCTTATTATAACTCATGGCCAACCGAGCACCGAGTTAGGAATAATTTTTTTAATTCAGATGAGATGTCAATTATTAACATAATTGCTCATTAATTCAAGCGATGCTGCTATTTTACGCAAGTTTGAGAAGAGAATGCACCTGATGGCCAAATGAGTCTATAAAATACAAATTAGAAGAGGTAAACCCCACAAAGAATTTAAAATAGCAAGAGAAATAAGACCATACCACCCAATCATGTTATACCAGAAAAATATCTATCAGCTCCTGTCATGGACATTTAAATGCTTTAGACCACTTGTGATTACGATTTATGAATGCAACCAATCATTTGTCAGAAAGTTGGCGAAAAAATTGAATATGAACTTCTCTTCAATAGTATCACTTTATAAGCAAAAGATACTTTAGCACAGTAATCATATAAGGGATTTGTTGGGGGTGGTGGATGAACTGAATTGTTCTGTGTTAATTTGGACTGGTTTGATCTAAACAATTAATCAAGAATAACATTTTGGTTTCCTTTAATATTACTAGTAAATGGAATGTGATCCTCATTTAAAAAGAATCTACATTCGATCTATTGAAAAATAGAATGTAAATTGATATAATATTCTATATAATATGAGTATAAATAATATTTTTAAAAAATATTATAAATTCTCTTATTATATATTAAATCAAACAAGTTTTGATTGATTTTTAAAATTTTAAGACATAAATTATAATACTTTTTTACTCTATTTAATGCGTAAAAATTATGTCAAAAGATTTATAGAATAATATATAATTAATTTAATTTTAAAAAATACCAAATAAAGGTTCTTAAAATATTGTATGAATTAAATAATAACTTCTTTACAACATATACAATGAATATTAAAAATGTTAAAAATTCAATTCTTTGAATATGTTTAATTAAGAAATAAAAATAAAATAAAAATTTTTACAAATAAATTTCATATATAAAATTATAGATATTCATGAAAATTTTCACACACTTTGATTTTTATCCAAATATAGAAAGTTTTCTTTTTTCCAATCCTTAACAAGCCTCTTGTACTTCTACCAAAAATCACTTTCAAAGTAAACATAAATGAGGTCCAAGTTCAAAACTCATAGACAACATGCAATAATTTCTCAAATCAGCATTCAGACACTGCTTAAAACTTCAACACGTTTTGAATTTTCCATTGCAACCACGGAAAGTCTTTTTGAGAGCCAAATACGTTTTCCTTCTTCCGTTGAAGCAGAAGCCTCAGGTTCATGAGATACATCTGAATGTTACTTCCAGCATGATCCTATGATCCACACATAGCTAAAAGAATCCAATATAGGTGATGCAAAAGCTCCCCTTTACAATATTCAATGGATTCTCTTCCATTTGTGATCATCATCATTGCTTTTACACTTGTCCCTTTTACTCTCAAAGTTTCTACAGCACTTGATTCCATTGCTCATTCTCAGAATCTCAGCCCATAAGTG
Organism: Dalbergia cultrata; assembly: GCA_031216105.1. Classification (NCBI taxonomy): domain Eukaryota; kingdom Viridiplantae; phylum Streptophyta; class Magnoliopsida; order Fabales; family Fabaceae; genus Dalbergia; species Dalbergia cultrata. Next base: position 21,989,864 of record CM062351.1, on the reverse strand, counting down.
ATGGCAAGACATTGGTTTCCCCAGGTGGAACCTTTGAACTTGGTTTCTTCAGCCCTTTGAATTCCAACAAGCGTTACCTGGGAATTTGGTACAAGAACATCCCAGGTAAGACAGTTGTTTGGGTTGCAAACCGCCTCAACCCAATCAATGACACAACTGGCACCTTAACAGTGAACAGCACTGGCAATCTTGTGCTAAGCCAGAATGGCACCATGGTTTGGTATAGCACAGTTATCTGTCAAAAACAACCACAGAATCCAGAAGCTAAACTCTTGGATTCTGGAAATCTTGTGATATGGGATGAGAAAGAAGCAAATCAAGAGGACTACTTATGGCAAAGCTTTGATTATCCATCTGATACATTATTGCCAGGGATGAAACTTGGATGGAACCTTGTAAAAGGCCTGAATTGGACTCTAACAGCTTGGAAGAGCACCAGTGATCCTGCACCAGGAGACTCCTCTTGTGTTACTGCACTCAGTAGCTATCCTGATTCATATTTGATGAAGGGAGCAAAGAAGTTCTGCAGGTTTGGACCATTTAATGGGCTGAGATCAAGTGGAACCCCACAAATGAAATCCAATTCTGTCTATGGTTTCAAGTTTTTCCAAATGAGAATGAGTTCTATTACACATACTACCTCACGAATAATTCTGTTATCTCAAGGTTAGTGATGAACCAAACTGATTATACCCTTTATCGCTATGTGTGGGTTAAAAGTGAGAAGAGTTGGAGGGTTTATTCATCAAAGCCAGTAGACTATTGTGATAATTACGGCCTTTGTGGAGCCAATGGGAATTGTGTCATTACTGAGACACCAATTTGCCAATGCTTAAATGGATTTAGGCCCAAGTCACCACAGGAATGGAACTCTTTGGGATGGTCTCAAGGATGTGTCCGGAATAAACTGTTAAGTTGCAAGGACAAGCTCTCGGATGGGTTTGTGAAAATGGTGGGATTGAAATTGCCAGATACTACACATGCTTGGTTGGATAAGACACTTGGTCTTGAGGAATGCAGAGCCAAGTGCTTGAATAATTGTTCTTGTATGGCTTATACAAATTCAGATATCAGTGGAAAAGGGAGTGGCTGTGTCATGTGGTTTGGTGATCTAATTGATATCAGACAGATGGATTCTGATGAGCAGTACCTATACGTTCGCATGGCTGCTTCAGAATTAGGTAGAGACTCATCCTTTCCCTCCTCTGCTATATTTGAGTAGTTATAGCTAAGTGGAAAATAAGATTAAACAAATTGTAACAAAATTCACTTTCACATTTGCTTGGTGCAACATAACTGTGGTATGAATGAAGGTGGAGTGCAGCTCATTCATGATCCACTCCACAAATTTCATTCACTACTATAGCATGAAAAGTGATTTTCTACCATGTACCAAGCAACAATATGTCAAATGAACACATTTTTGTCCCACTCCATTTTCATTCTCTTCCCCATTTTTTTTTTATCCATACCATTTTCCAAGAACTTAAACAAGCATAGCATTTGTCCTTGGTGACTCCTATGTTCAATAATCCATTCTTATTTCTTGAAAAAATCAAGTTCCCTCTTTCTTTATAAGTGAACTAAGTCTATGTATCTTTGTTTAATTGATTTGAACTTAGAAGAGGTGGAATATGAGCATAGAAAGAAGTTGACAACAATAGTTGCTTCCACGGTTGCTGGGATTGCAGGGATACTTTTAGTCGGCTGCTGTATTATCTTCAAAATCCGCAGAAACATGGCTGGTAAATAACTCAGTCCCATTTTCGATGAAATGAATGACCCCAATGTTTTATGTTCCAATCACAAATATTGAACAATTCGGTTAATGTATACATTAAGTGTTCAAACAATTCAGCATATGCAAACTTTAGCATCATATCAACCACATTCTTGAATGCAAATATGAATTTTAAGCATTAAAAGTTACACGGTTAATTTTCTGCACTTAATAAAAATACAAAATATCATAAAATTTCAAACCACCTTGTTGATTGTTGTCATTTGATGCAAGAAGATTTGAATGAGGCATGCTTGGTTTTTCTAGCTGCAGCCTGCAGGGAATTTCCTTGTTTAAAAAGAAAAAAATTCCTAAGCCTGGTATAGATTAAATAAAGAAACTCATAGTAAGTAGGTTAAACAAAACGAGATGTACACATTGCTTGATCTAGTAGCTAGAATTGAAGCATCATTTATAAAATGTAAGCGATAAAAGTAGTAAAGTAGCAGGAATTTATACAGGCATATCTTTATATTATTGCTTAGACTTATATTTTGTACTTACAACCTGCTTGCGAAACTTAGTTGGATAACAATTATTGTGCATTATAGGGCTTTGTACTATTAAACACAACCAGACAGTCATATATCATTCAATAACAATTAAGAAATTTAACAGCTGAATCATTTAGACCACATGGCTTTATAAACTATAATCAAAATCTTCTTTACTTGATAGTTCTATATTTTTCATCATATAATATTGGCCAATCGAATCTTTAAAAAGAAAATAAAAACAAATAAAAGGCTTTGATTCCAATTATGCAGAGAAACTGAAAAAGGGGGTTCAAGATAATGGAGAATATGATGACGATCTTGATCTCCCATTGTTTAGCTTGTCAACATTAGCCAGTGCGACAAGTAACTTTTCAGAGGAAAACAAAATAGGAGAAGGTGGATTTGGTCCTGTATACAAGGTAGTAATTTAATATTTGAACAATAATAAAAGCAACTGAAGTCATGATGAGTATCTCAATATCCTCACAAATTTGATTATGCAGGGCAGATTACTATACGGGAAAGATATTGCTGTGAAGAGGCTTTCAAGTAACTCAGGACAAGGAATGGTAGAGTTCAAGAATGAGGTAAAAGTTATTGCAAAGCTTCAACACCAGAACCTCATAAAACTTCTTGGCTGTTGCATTGAGGAAGAGGAACAAATGCTGAATTATGAATACATGCCAAACAGTAGTTTGGATTCCTTCATTTTTGGTATGAATCAAGGAACCCTTAAATTATGATAGACTAAATATTGATTTTAATGCCACTAAGAAGCTTATGACACTCAAACTCTAAAGTTGAGGAATTCGTATGGGGCATTTGATTTACTTTTGATGGCAATTCATTTACAGATCATAGTAAAGGAAAGTTGTTAGAATGGCCTACGCACTTCCACATTATTTCTGGAATTGCTCGGGAACTTATGTATCTTCATCAAGATTCTAGACTAAAAATTATTCATAGAGATCTCAAAGCAAGTAATGTCTTACTTGATGATAAGTTGAATAAAAAAATATCAGATTTTGGGATAGCTAGAACTTTTGGAGGAGAGCAAACCGAAGGAAACACCAACAGAGTAATAGGGACCTAGTAAGTGTTCACTTAGAAGTTGTCAAGGTCCAAAATCTTCTTTTTAATTATAACTCACTTATTTGTTTACATTTGTGTTTTGCAGTGGCTACATGGCACCAGAATACATTGCTAAAGGGCTATTCTCAGTTAAATCTGATGTATTTAGCTTTGGTATGTTGGCACTAGAGATTATATATGGGAAGAAAAGCAGAGGCTCTTATCATTTAGACAATAACCACAATCTTATTGGTCATGTAAGTGTGTGATAAACATCCTTTTAATTCATATCTCTCTGAAAAATAATAATCAAAATTTTTGTTTTTTCCAGGCATGGATATTGTGGAAGGAAGGAAGGAAGGGCCTTAGAGTTGACTGATGAAAATATACAAGAATCATGGATTGTGTCAGAAGTTTTGCGCTGCATCCATGTTAGTCTTTTGTGTGTGCAACAACATCCGGAGGATAGGCCAGACTTGTCTAATGTTGTTCTAATGTTGGGAAGTGAGACAGAAATTCCTGAGCCTAAACAGCCTGGTTTTTTCTTAGGTGACATTACACTGCAAGCAAATTCTCCAGCAAATCAAATGCAATCTGAGTCATCCAATGAAATATCCATGACTATGTTAGAAGCCAGATGAATGTCACGTAGTGATTTAAACGTATACTTCAAATTTTCAATCCATGAAGTAGTATAAGGTATACTTCCCTTAATGTGTTGTATGAAGTAATTAGAGGCAGCATTGGACTAAATTCTGCTTTATTGAATCTTAAACTCTGAATACAAAAGAAATGGAACGATTTTATTACTTGAGCTAGAGTGAAAATTGTCTTGATTGTGTTCCGGAATCAGTTTTTGGTTAATGTTCTAAATGAAGTTAAGAGATTTGATTTATAAATGATGGTTAGTTGCCACAGCTACTGAACTAGAGCTGTTGTGTAACAAAATAGAAAGGCATCGAAGACCAGTTGAAACACGAGTATAGCTCCACAAAAAATTAGGGATACATTTGGCATGTTCACTTAATATATCCTTTTTATACTCTGAATGTGTCTTTCTTTTTGTTTTGGTAACATATACTTCAACCATCTAATGTCTAAATGTCATTTTTTTCTTCTTCTTGTTTTTCTGGTTTAGAAGTTTTGTACTTGATATTTGCTACAAAAGCCTACAATTTTTTCTGTTATAACAGTTGTTAATTGTAACCCCTCCTTTAGCTTGTTTTAATTTTCTTTTGTTTTATTTGAATATTGAATGAATAGGCTAATACTGATGTGATGCTTTCAAATTATTGTATGTGATGCCAAATATGCTAGTGCTTGGAACTTGGAGGTTGGAACAGTATATTTACACCGATTTGATTCATTCGTTTCATTTGACATTTTGACTGTCTTTAATCATATTTAAGTTTAGTCAACCAACCACAAGTTTAGTCAAATACTGCGGCCATGCTGCAGAAGTTGTTGTATAATAATGCTTTGCAGAAATGCTCTGATCAAAAGATAAAAGAATGCAGCAAGTTGACCTCAAAGGTTGGCTCAGCAGCACTCTAAAACCATCTTAAATTTTCCATTCTTTAATTGACATCATTAAATCTTGACTCTCACATATTGATATCGCTTGATCTTCAACTATTATCTCCTTTTAGTGGTTTGAACACTCTTAGAAGTTATGAGACTGGTTCAGGTCAATTATCTTTCCTGCTACAACAGCCAAGAGCTCCTGTGGCTTATTTCTTTTACTTTGAATCAGTAATACATAACCAAATTTATGAAGATTTTGATGTGGAAAAGGATTATGCAAATGGTAAATGATGTGCAGCAAGGAATTCGCCTGATACTCTGACTTTTTTTTCCCCCTAATATCTAAGGCGTTCATATTTGAAAACAGATTATTCTCATAATATAATTTTATTTCTGAAAAAGTAACTCGGAGAGCTTTTAATTATAAATTATTTTAAATAAAAAAATAAGCATATCTAAACGTTGACTTCTATTCTAAATAGTTTTTGAGCTCATTTATCATGATAAGTATGTAAGGTTTCACCAATATAACTAAATAATCAATAAGAAAATATTAATAGTGTATGCACATGGAATATCATGTATATATATTCTATATCTGTCTGTTGGGCTCAGAGACTGATTCACAGTGTAATTAAATGATGCCAATGTGTGGCAATGAGTACCAAAACTAAATCTGATAGAATTAAATCTATCAATCGGCGCAGCGCAGCGAAAATATGAATAAGGATGAATAAATTTTTTTTGTAGTGGGGCCCACTGGTCACTATTCACGTGGGGCCCGCTCTTTACTATTCACATGAGGCCCGCTGGTCACTATTCCCCGAATAGTACTATTCACGAATAATACTATTTATACCAGTATCAAAAAATTTGCACACCGAATATTTAATGTGGAAACCCCAAACACCGGAGGAAAAACCACGAGACAAACTCCGAAAAATATTCCACTATATTCAAGATAATTACAAAATATCCTTTCCACACTCTCCAACCCAGGAGGTAAATATAGTGTATCCCAGTGAGAACCCTCCTATTCAAATACTACAATTTTGCAGCACCAAGGAGTAATAGAGATGATACCCAAAAAATATTCCCGGTGTATATACCCACACCCTACACTCTAAGGGATTTACTCACACTCTCTATTTTTCTCTCTCACTCTCAGAGAATAATTCTCTCTCTCTCACTAGCAGCTCTTGTTTTTGCTGCTTCGTTGTTTTTTGCAAATGAAATCTCACCTCTATTTATAGAGGCATTCAGCAGTGTGAATGTACACTGCGTATTACTGCATGGAAGGAAAAAAGCGTACACGGCGTTCATTTTCCAATTTTCTAACTGTAGCAATGATGGCTTTTCTTCCTTCAACGTTTTCAACTTCAACTTTCTCGGCACCGAAATCATTACGCGTGCACAGTAAAAAATACTGTGCATGCATTGAAAAATTCTCTCTTCTCCCCCGTTTTCTTTTAATTTTCAATAGTGCATGAGGCCCATGGCTGGACCCCACACTGTCCACTAATGTTGTGTTTGGATTAGAAGAAAAAATAAAATAAAAGAAAATGAGAGGAAAGAAAGAGAAAAGGAAAAAATGTGCTCTCCCTTTTGTATGATTTGGTAGAAAAATGAGAGAAAAGAAAATGTGATTATATCGAAATGAATCTTTTGTCTTTCTATTTTATTATAAATAATTATAGGTGCTTACTCCAGCTCTCAAGAAAATTTTAGGGTACCACTACTATTCCTAGCTGGCACCATTAGAAATGAAACGTGCTGGTTTTAATGTCATCTTAAACAGTTGCTGGTCAAACTTTATCTAAGACCCAAGCCCAAATTTATTTTACAATTTTGCCTTAATATTGTTTAAATTTTTTAATTATACACACAAATCCTTAAATCTAATCTCCTTCCTCATTATATCTCACATCCCTCCATTGATACACCGTCCACCACCATAGCAATTAGCACCGCCACAAACTGTAATGCCCCGCTCAATATCTTCGCCCTTGAACCACCCTGTCTTAGCATCCCACCACGCACCACCATTGCCACTGAGGTTGTCACCTCCACACCACTGCAAAGCATAGTCATCTGCCACCATCAGTCTCATCCATGGTCTTTTCCCTCCATCTTTGGCGCGTGGCAACGGGAGAAAAGTCCATAATCCACCCATTTTCTCCCGTCATTTTCTCTTCACCCATTTTCTCTCAATCCAAAAAGTAACACTTCAACTAAAGATAAAAGTTAAAAATGGATTCTAATTGAAATATCCACACAGAGCATATCCATATGTCATTCCCAGATGCATGTCAAAATTTCTCGCAATAAGGACCCTGCATCGGGTCCAAAACATACCACCTTTTATGACCGGCTACAGAAGCCAACAAACAAGATTTTCCAGGCAACTCCAATTTTTCCACAAGAAATAACAACTAAAGCCTCGATCCACTTTAACTTAAAAGCACAAGAATTGCAACTATTGTGTGCACATTAATCCATAAATGCAACAAAAGATGAAGAGAGCTAGCTAGAACTCAACCCCACAGCTAACAATTCACTACACTTTCCACCATCTTTCAAAGATTCCATCAGCCATCTTTAGTACGCAGAAATACTTGCATAAACCCTGTGCACTCAAATTGGATGCAATAAGCCAAGAAGTCATTGACTCGTTATTAATTAATTGTAACTAATATTTCGTTTTATGGTATGCAGATGCGCATATACAGGGGAGTCCCGTGTTTGACTCTGACAGGTCTGACACCCCCATCCCTATTCCTGGTGTGTGTAAAAAAAAAAAAAATTGCTATCGTTGATTAATTATCAGCAACTATAACTAATAATATGCACAGTACTTTCCTTGTTCCTTTTGTTGAAAACTAAATGCCGTTATTGTACCGAATATTATTCTTTTATCGAACATTGTACTCAATATTATTATTTATCAACATATTTATTAATCAAGTGAATTTAATTTCTATGTCCAGACAGTGTAAAACTTGCTTATACTGTTATCTAATTATGTATTACTATATCAGTAAAAACGGTTAAAATTCACATCCATTACTTGAAAATTCACACAGATAAGATAATTTGATTGGATAAAAATGTAAAAGAAAATTTTACACTGTCAATGCATAGAAATTAAACTTTAATCAAATAACCCCATATTATTATTAATCAACATATTTATCAATCAGTATATATATATAAAGCAGACAACAGAAGTTTGACGTATCACATAAATAGATAGTGGTAGACAAACCTAATCAGGGAAATTGCTTTGGATGACATCTCAAATTAGGAAAATGATCAATTCAGCACAAGTCATTCAAACTAAGTCATCGTTACAACTGATAATAAACGGGGCTACTTGCATCGCTTGTAGTTTCACGATGCTTAAGAATTAAAAGATTTGACTGCGCAAAGTCCAGATGAAACAACATGTCTCACCAAGAAGAAGGTTACATTGTAACAATTTGAAGAACTGCTTTATTACAAAACATTCTTCAGCAAAGGACTCACATTGCTGACATGCATCAACAAGCAACCCAAATGCCCCCCTGTTCCGGTAGGAAAAAAATTATGTTAGCACGAAAAAACTTGGCTTTCTCAAACTCCTGTGTACATAAGATATAGATGAAAAGATCAAATCTACATTAAAGTATACAAAAAGATAAGATACGCATTTGATGATATGCTCAATAATGCGTACCCACACACTGCGAATGCAGGACGTCACATGAATTTATGACTAGTAAGATGGTATGTTCCCTGCATCAAAACATGAAATTGGGTGCCCTAGAAGACAAGATCTACAACTATAAGAGACGGGATCCTACTTTTGACCATTGATATCATATCAAGATTTCCTCAGAAGTCACCATTATAAAAGCATGCGACCTAACAATGAAAATATGAAATGCCTGCTGAGAGAAAAAAATAAAGCATGCATCATAAGGAGTCCTAGAACTCTCCTAAGGCATCACCTATCAGTTATAAAGGGTATCTTTGCGAGTTTGGAATTTAGAAGAGGAGGGGAAGAAAGGATTTGTGAGGTAAAATTTTAAAATTTTGTTCAACATACCTTTCTTTCCCCATTCCTTCCCTCCGATACCCAAACTCATAATCATGCTGTAAAAGAACTCACTAAAGCATTCCATAGCATTAGGAAGGTGCCAGTTAAGTATCATAGTCAGTTGATTGGCCCACTAGTCTTACCTGCGATTTTAGAATGCACATTTATGATCTATGATTACTGGAGAATTGAAGGACTCAAAGATTTGCTATCCTGTCTAGAAGTTTGTTTATAAAAAATCTTCTGCGATCAGCTCCAACCCTGACTCCTTTTTCATTTCTTTTCTTTTGAAAACAAAAATTCAATGGCTCATTGACTATTAGGAGTTCGATGCTGCTATAATTAAGTCTAAATAACAACACAAATCTTAATTGACGGGGAAAACATTTAGAAATTGAAGAAACTGTTAACCAACAATTGAATGCCTATTTTATTGATTTAACCACCTCCGTTCCATTTGATCCTACACCTTCAAAACTCCAAAAGCAGAAAGTAGAATTCAGTTTTGAGAATATTGGACAGTAAGTGTAGAGAAGATTATAATGTTGAGCCAGAAAAGTATTGTAAATGAAAATATAAGATTAGGAACAATTTTTCTCGAGATAAATTTTGTATAGTACTTATTGAGAGGAAGATGATGGAAACTCAATTAAGAGTAAGGTGGTTTGTTCAATGAGAAGACAGTGGCCCCAATAAGAAATGTAGAGGAATATAGTATGATTAGAAGGGTCACGGTAGACCTAAGAATACATCAGGAGAAGAAACCAGTAAAAAAATACCTCACTCTGCAATCTGTATGGTTTTAATGAAAACAAGTCTGAGTGTTAATTTAGCCTGACATCAACTCCATGTAGCTAAACCTAGTAAAACTAGACTCCATTGTAGTTGCTGTATTTGTTTGGTCCTGCATCACTCACAGAAGTACCATGAGGAACCCTGTGATTCTTTCCCTACATGTTTCACAAACATCAAGCACAAATATATTTTTCATTGATAGAAGACGACCCAACACACTCTTTATAGGGCCATGTTCCACAATGTCTTTTATGACCAATGAATTGATCTGTTTCAAAATGTTTTTATTTTCTTTCTTCGGTCAAGAATCCCCAACATTTTCCCACACACCATTACATATCTCATTACTCGTAGTGTCTGATACTCTTTAAAGTAATTGAATGAGACAACACAATAGACACAAAATATAGAAACAACTCATAACTTGCACACACAATGTTGCAGAAATCATGAAACTCTAACCCAACAATGACCTGCAACTTGCAAGGGAGGGGTGAATAAGGTAATCAATAATAAATAATAACAACTTATCGGATTAAGGATCAAGGAGATAAACCTACCAACCCAACACCCACACTCCAATATCCAGCTAGCAGAATTACACAAAACATCCAACTGGCAACTTAGCGGGAAAAAAAAAAAAACCAAAAAGCCACATCCCTCACAAAATAAGATTAGATTTTCCAATGACTTTAGTTCTCCAAAAGCCACATCCATTTTGTCATGAAACCATCTCTCTCAAAAGCATAGTAATAAAAACAGGCTCAGACCGACTGATTCGACTGGAAAATCGGTCATGAAACAGGTCCGAGCCACTGCCTAGATTGGTCCCGCATCGAAACCAGTGCGATCCAATTTGACTCGGCTAGGTTCATATCAAAACCGGTGACTCAGTCAGTTGAACCAAACCGGACTGGGTTTTTTTTTTAAAAAAAAAATCTTTTTAGCTTTGTTTTTTCTAAATGATTTCTTTTTTTATAACCTTCAAAAAAAAAATTCCAATTTGACTTATAGAAAAAAATGCAGTAACTTTGTCTGTATCAGGGTAGTCAATAGCACACTATAGTGCCCCCATAGCGGCGTAGTGGAGCGAAGCGGTAGAGGGCCGTTATAGGAGAGATGTAGCATTGCAGTTGGCAATTGCGGCCATCGCAGCCGCTTTTCGCAGCAAATCGTGGCGTAGCAGCTAATTGTCTCAGCAATTAAAAAATCCAATGTTCTCTGCTTTTTGTTCCTTCCTTTCTCTATTTTTCTTTTGTTACTCCCATCTCTCTATTCTCTTTTCTTTCCCCCTTTGTTCTCAGTTCTCTTTTCCTTCCCTGCTATTTTTTTTCGTTCTCTCCCTCTCTCTCTTTGTTTTTATCCTCCACTTGGTGTCTCCTCTCTATTGTGGCTATGACTTTTGAGGGTGGGGGATTGTGGGTAATTATGTAATACCCCTAATTTTAAATTAAAAAGGGTTAGAAATTTTTTTCTAACAAAAAGGATGATAGTCACTGTTACCTGTCATTTTGAGTCTCGAATTCTGCTAAGTCTAGGCTCTACACCTCCTTAGAGGGCCATATGATAGAGTTATATTCTTGAAACCAAAAGTCCCGATAATTGTTCCTTAGAGAAGAATAAGTCAACGAGTGATTTTTAATTAATTTTATGGAACCTTTAAACACTCTATTTTTGACCCCCAAGTTTATAAAACCATGAGAATTGCCGAATTTGAACTAAAACCCAAAATTTGGTTTTTGATTTGTTAGGATTTTGATTTTTTAGATATTTTATTTAAATTCAAATGAGGGGGTATTTTATTATTTACATTTATGTTTAAAAGTTAATTTAATTAAGAAATGTAAATAAGTGAGTTTTGGAGAGTGAGAGACCATTCTGGGGAGTGAGAGATCATCCTAGAGAATGGAAAACCATTTTGGTGAGTGCTGTAGCAATCAACAGTGAACAGTAAGGCGGTGTGGGAGACGGATTTTATGTTCTTTGGTGAGCATTGCAGCGCTCTTTAGTGCTGCAGCGGTCAACAGAGTTTATGAAAACTCTGGTTTTGGGTCCAGAACATTCCCACACCACCAAAACACATTCTCCACCCTTCTTCTCAGCAGAAAACGTGACTCCTCCCTTCCACACTCCATTTTCTTCACCTTTTCATCATTTAAACTCCCTTTTTCTTCCTTCTAAGGATCTAAGATATGTTTAGCTTATGGATTTATCTTCTTCTCTTCCAATTTCTCATATTCTAAGAGGTTAAATCTAGGGTTCTTAATGGTTTTATTCCATAAGGTTCTTCTACCATGAATACGGTGAAGTTAGACTATTTAGAGATTCATTTAGAGTTATATTGCTTCCATGTCAGATATTACTGTCGTTTCTACTTCTGAAAATCCTGTTGGTGCTGTGTCTGTGCAGCTTGCCCTTCCAGGTGAGTGGGTTCGAACCTGTAATCTCTATGTTGTGCATTAGAAGCTATTTTCATGAAAATATAACTTACTATTTGATTTTTAAGATTACTGTATAAGGATTTGAGATTTGTTGTTGGTTATTATGTTTTAAATTGATGGTTTAAGAGTATGAAAACATGTTTTTGATGAAAACTCATGGGACCATAGTTGCTATACTGATTTTATGTAGAACTGATGATATATGTATGGGTAAAGACTTTATGATTATCTCATTGGATTCTAGAACTGATTTATATATGTGTGAAGTAGTTTTATATTAGATGTGTAAGTTAGAAGAGGAAATAGAGTTGGATTATAAACTTTCTTTATGCAGAAATCATGATGTGGAGTTTTCTAGTTATGAAAAATTGGATGGTTTAAATTATGTCTCAGATGATTAATCAAATGATTTTAGAGCTTGATTTTCATGAGATTCAGAATAGTTGACGGCTACATACCTGTGGGGGCCTGTAATCACAATGCCTATGTGAGTAACCATTTGGGCGTGATTTCATAGCCACCAGTATGCTAAGGTCAGATTGTTAGAATTAGATGGATTCATAGCTCATAAAGCAGAGGTATGCGGAGCCAGTCTAACACCAAGGTTGGCAAAGCCAGTCTCCAACCCTATAGATTCACAGTTCATACAATAGAGGTGTTCAGAGCCAGTCCGACACCAAGGTTGGCAGAGCCAGTCTCCAACCACAGAGGCGTGTTTATATGATTATACTATGATTGATAAGCTTTACTGTTCTTCTAGTAGTTAAGGAATTATAAGTTTATATGTTCTTTATAATTTTATAAAATGATGACTAGTATTTGTATATTTACATATGTGTATTTGAATATTATTATTGTTATTATGATTTCCTACATTGTTTCCTTAGTGTCTCATGAAGGGGGCGCTACAAATGGGGATTCACTTACTGAGTTTTGTAACCAAAACTCACCCGTCTCTTCCTTCTCTTATTTTTATAGATAGAGCAATTGTTGTGAACCTCCCAACAATCATAGATTCTAGTCGATGAGTCTGTAGGTGAAGTACACAACGTTTTGGTTAAAGTGCTCCAGTACACTGCAGGCAGGGTCCTGGATCTTAGATTATATCTTGCATTTTGCATACCACTATAATAGCGTATTCATGTTTTGTTCTTGATAACTTATTGGTATTAGCTCATGGAACTTTTTTGGAAAAGAGGATGTTATATATAAATGTTGTTTGTGATTTTGGACCTTGGAGATAGATTAAGAAACTTCAGACTTGATTATTTTTTTATCATTATGATTATGTCGAATTTAAAGAGCAGGTGAATTATATGTAGAAAAAAGAATTTTTGTTATAAGTGAATTTTTATGAATAAAGCATACATGTAGAGATAGTTAATAGGTCACAATGCTTGTGTGAGAATGGAATTTCTCATGTGCTGATCACGTTCCAAAAATTGGGTCGTGACATTGATGGGTGTGTTTCATTGAGCTAGGGTTCATGGTGAGTGGTAGTGGTTTGGGCTGGGTGTGTATTTTTTTCCTTTTGGATTGAGATGTAATTGTTGTTAAATCATCCAAAAATAAATAAATAAATCTCCAACAGAATGTTTAGGCCAAAGCCTACAAAGTATTTCCTTCCTTTCTTATGCAGTCTCTTACATTTTGTTGCCCTTATGATACTTGATGGTGCTATCTTTTATATTTTGTTGCCCTTAGAACTTGATATTTATGCATTGGATTGATGGTGATTGTGTGTTTTTAGACGATGGAATGAATTATGATTTATGAATTTTCATCATTGATGATGAATGAGTTTAATTGGGGATGATTTCTTATATTTGAACATTTATATATGTTTTATATAAATTATAATATATATATATATATTCAAATAGCAGTTGACTACTATAGTTTGTATTGTCATGACTTGTGAGTTTTATTTGGACCCCTTAAAGAGTGTCAAATGATTAATTAGTTGTCATTTTATTGTATTTTATTTAAATTTTTATAGATTTATATATATATATTGTATAAATTCGGTTTGACCAGTGACCTAGTAATTGAACCAATGACCCAATGACCTAGAGTCTTGATCAAGTCAATCATCAGTCCGAGGCTGAAAACCATGCTCAAAAGTTTAAGCCAATGGAGAGAGGCACACGAATGGTTTTATATCTAAGACGCCCTATACGCAAATGCCTCTTATTTTTTAGCTTGAAGCATAAAAAATTTATCATAATGAGGAATAACAAGGATCAAACCCTTGACGACCTAGGCATGGTGGCCCTGATCATCATCATCATCTTGAGAGGAGCTTTTCTTCTCATTTTCATTTCAAAGACCAAGCTTTTCATTTTCATACTTGGTAGGGAGTTGTTCTAAAGTCTTTCTTTTACTCAAATATGTTTTGTTCTTAAAGAAAAATGTTGTTTTCCATAAGCTTCTCTTGGTTTTTCTCTTTGGTTTCCTCTTGGATTTTCCTTTTCATTTTCGGCCTTCAAGGCTTTGTTTCATCCTCATGATAGCTTGATGATGAGTGTCTCTAGATGATGACCTTGTGTTCATTTCAATGAGACCTCAAAAGCTTGAGTTTTTCTTTCTTCAAGTTTTGCTTAAATTACTTAGCTCATTAATGATTTCAACTTAAGAAAATAACTACAAGGATTTCAAAAAGCCCAAGCCTACCCTTGTCAACCTTAAAGTTGGCCGGCACGTGAGGGTTATGGGTACATAATAAAGAATATGATGTATTTTCTTTCTCTTTTTAAAAGTTTCGGTTCTTACCTTTCCTTTTCCTTTGAAGTTTTGTTTTAAATTCATTTCCTTAAGCTTAATGATGATGTTCAAAGAACCATGAGGTTGCTTTGAAACCTTGGTACTTAGAACTCTAGAGCTTGCTTTATCTTGATGAGATTATGATTAGGATTGTGATCTTGATTCTTTTAAAGTCTTGTATGAGCTCTAATGACATATAACAATGGACTAGCATTCATATTTAAATTTATGCCTTGCATAGCATATTTATTTCTTATGTCATCACTAAACTCTTAAGAATAAATAAATGAACTTACATTATCATGTTTAAATTCAAGCTTTGCATTTCATGTTTACTTTTCAAGTTATTACCTAATCCTTGAAGATAAAAATGAGTGCATCTCATATTTATTTTGAAGTCCTCACTTAACTTTTCTAATGAAGATAAAATGAAGTGGATAGCATGTTTATATTTTGTTATCACTTAAATTATTAGAGCTCCCAGACTTGTCCCTTGTTATCTCAAGTAAAGATTGGAAATGGAAGTGTATTATGAACATGATATTAGGCCATGTGATGATGACGAGCTTGGTGATAGTTTCATCTAGTTACAAGTGCCAAAAACCTATGTTTTATGATTTTCCTAAGCATAGAAGAACTTAAAGAATATCTCAAGCATGATTTTATGTTTTAAGTATCAAATTTGAAGAATTTAAAATAGCTACTGCCCTCATTTGTTTTATGATGATTTTATTAAAATAAATTGTTTCCAAATGAGTCTTAGAAGTTCTACAAAGGTTCCAAGAGAAACTAGCAATCTATGTGTGTTAGAAACGAAATTCTATGCATGATATGATGATTGTGTTTTCGGTTCTGCCATGTTTATGTGCTCACTGTATGATGATTATTTTATTATGTTAGAATGAGTATATTCATGTATATTTGATGTTAGAATTAATTTGAGAAAGCTAAGATAAGTTAGTAACTAGAAAAGAATTAAAATGAGATTTCTAGAACCCTTAGAAATGAGAATTTAGGATTCTATTTCAGCATGGTTAATAATTAGTAATGATGGTTTATAATTAGTGTAAATGAGTAGGAACCTCTCATAATTGGTTTAGGAATTGATTTTAGTACCTTAGGAGAAAACCAAACTTAGAAAGGGTCAAAGTTGTGACTCCTAGGTGCCCGTTATTGTAATGATACAGATTCTGCACTAATGAGTTTTAGAATAGGTTATGATCATGAGAATTAATGAGAACAATTAGTTGTGAACCTATAGGTGCATAAGAGATTAAGATCGGATGATTAGAGAACTTAGATTTTAAGTTTAAGGCCCTAAGGGTCAAAGCATGAAACACTATAGGTTCTTTGATGCAATGAGTTTGTTGATTCAAGTATGATGTAATGATGCATGTGCTATGATAAGTGTGTTTATGTGATCTCAAGTTTATCATGATTATAGAAATTGAATATGCATCATAAGTTCTTCTGGCATAAAGGAAATTTGAAAGAAATTCGGCTTATAGCAGTTATGTTGTCGAATTTCCATCAAATTCAAAGATTTGAGAATGTTTTTGAAAACCATATGAGATAAAACCTTGGATGACACCGGTTCGGCCAAGCACCCCCAGGAGATGAGTTTTAAATGTGACATAGCACTGAAACGTACTTCTCCGGCTCCGATGGGGAGGAGGCAAATCTATGAGGGTATGAGTGGATGCAGCCTACCAAAGCGGACAATTCATTGTGCACTAGATGCCAATAGAGCGTTTCAAAGAAGGAAATAACCCTAACCCGCACTCCGGGAGTCGGTGTATTAGGTGATTCTTAGAGATGATAAGTTACCCATTCTATTACCCTATATGAAATCTAGTGACGACTAGTTAGGATTGAGCTCATTCTTAGGCGATAGGTGAGATGGAGTTGGGTGACTAGAATAAAATCGCCGAGACCGGTCTGTTGGTTGGATTTTGGTGAACATAATAAGAGGGTGGTCTTTAAGAAAAAGAACTTATGAGTTTAAGTATGAGAAAGAAGTTATATGAAAGTACTATACCTTTATGCCACCTATATGATTTATTTCTCTTCATGTTCTGCCCAAATGCTATGGTTTTCATGTTAGTACGCACACAATATTGCCATGCATTCATCTAATATCTGTTGCATTCATTTCATTAAGACTCATATTAAAAGACACCCATTTCGGATAAATAGATTTGAGAAGTTTAAAACCAAACCTTATGCATGAACACCTTTTTCATAATTAAAACTGAAGTGACTGCGGACGATGACGATGACACGTGTGTTGGAGTCGGAAATCCCTACTGAGAACCTTGAATGAGTTTCTCATCTCTCTCTTTTCTTCCGTATCGTCTTCAGACGAAGATGATGATGTGGTTCGTGACTTTCACTAAAGCATGGGCATAGGGTACACGCTACGAGTCAGATTTGAGGGATGCAATGGAAGCACACAGATGCCGCTTTAGAATTATATATGTGTATTTCTTTTTTATGTGACGATGAAACTATGTTAGTAGTAATTGATGTATCTATGATGTTTTGTTGTTATGCATAACATTTGTATTTGGTGGTTATGAATGATATGATTTCTCTTTCTTGTATGTTTTGTGACAAACGCAAGGTTTTGTTTTAGCACACGGCTCATGTTTTGTTTTCAAGTTTCAAGAAGAAAAATTTATTCATATTTTCTGCTAAATATTTTAAAGAAAGAATGAAACTAAAAGGTAATAAACTAATGATTAACCAAAATACATTCTACGAGTATTGGATTAAGGAGTATTGAATTAAGAGTTAGGATGTTACAGTTGTGATTGTTTGTAGGTATGTGTTTTGATTTTTGACATTTAAAATTAAAGCTGACCAGACTTTTTTTTTTTGGTGCTGGTTTTTAACTTATTGTCATGTTTTTGGATATTTAATCGTTGATTGTGGCTTCTCATTAGTATAAATTTTGAACTGTGATGATATTTGAATGGCTTTTAAAGGAGAACACTTAGATATGACTAGCATATTTTCTGAAGGATATGATTGCTTATCTAGTTTAACACTACTTTGCTAGTTTTTTTTTTTTTCGTTCATGCTACAGTCATATTTCAGTGATATACGATTTCTGAAATAGTACATTGCTGGTTTCTTTTTTTTGTTGTAGTTGCTACAATTATTTGATTTACTTTTAACTAACTAATCAGTGTGGACTGTGAATGTACAAACTCAAAAAAATGGCGTACTTGAATATTCATGATAGCGTCATATTTATGTAGGAATCAAGTTCTACGGATTTCTCATTTTGCGTACAAATATGGATTTGTAAATTTTTTTTTTTGGGTCTAATAAGTGGCGTGTCAGCATCTCTTTTATTTTCTTGGTCTGTGTTGCTATTATACATTTCTTTATGACACTTTGCTCACTCAATTTAGGAGTTTTTGTTGCTATTGTTTTTTATATTGATGTAATCCCTATTTAGTTCTTCAAAAAGACAATGTTTTAAGGTTAGGAACTATCTCATGATCTATTTGGATTATCAACTTTTATGACGTGCACATCCCTGTTTGTGATTTGAGGAGTTGAGATGTGTATAGGTGTTGATTCTTTTGCTATTTGCTAATATAGCTGACTTGTGGTATAATGTTAATTCCTTTTATAAATATTGCATCTAATGAAATATAATTCAATGAGCACTTTTAATCAGCTTCTGTTATATACATCATGATGTTGATCTAGACTCAAGACACATGACTTCGAAAACCAATTTTATTTTAGATTTTTTTTCACATTTTGTATTTCGGATGCTTTACAAAACTCTACCAGTCTTCATCTCCTTTGAGATGGATAAGTTTGTGTTTCTCTATGAAGTTAATTCAGCATATTAGATCTTCTTGTGTATGTGGTTAAGGCTCAGAGGGAACCATTGTTTGGTGCATAAATAATTGGAGTGCAATAATTGCAATTTTTGTTTGTTCGGGTTATCTAATGATTTCATGTTGCTCAATTTGCACTTACTTCTTTTGAAGATATTGTACCACAATGAGCGTATCTTAATATCATCTTGCTTTATGCTCCTATCATATATGGCACTTGGCCTTTTAACAAAATTAATAGTGCTGGTTTTGCATAATGTATTAATGTTGGAAAATTTTCAAGTGCTATTACTAATTTGTTGAACAGATGCAGTGAAACATTATTGAAATGATGGGTGCTCTCTATACTCTTATTCCCACTGAGGTATCCAGTAGTCAGCTCCAAAACTACAGCTTAATGACGTCACCAATAACTTTGATAATTAGATAGGGTAAGCATGTGGTGTATGGCAATATGAAATATTATCTCTCAAGTAGAATTTTACATTGGTCTATATTATACCTTATTTTTTTTAATAACCTTTTTTACATCACTTTATATTTGAAATAGACTGCATGTGGCAACTGATATATCCTTGATGGAAACATGATTTCACATTGCTTGAGTTGGCAAATGAGACTTCAGATACCAATCAATGCTCATGTGGTTAGTATACCTCCATTTTTGCTTTGAAATTTACTTATATGTATTCTTGAATTGATACCAAATGTAGTTATGCCTATAGATCACTATATATCACTAAAAGTGACAACTTGCTTCTTAGAGTCAGTGATGGATGTGATGGTGGATAATGTTTTTTTCAATTTTTCTAATCTTTGATTTATTCTCGTACAAAACAATGAACAATTATTAGAATGCTTTGTTTTGTGTCTCGCATGCTATCTCATTTCATATGAGAGTTTTAGGATTGTGGTTCTTGGGGCTGCCATGACACATTTTTTGTTAGCAAGGCTGGACTTTGAGTTCATTGGATCTTTTGGCAAAGACTGTGAGGTAATGAGTCAACATTGACAATTAAAAACTCAAATTTTCTTAGAAACTAATTTCATTGAATTATGCATATCATTGGACATTGATAACACAAATGCACTGGATTTAGGACCTGAGTCATTAACTCCTCCTTGAACAAGATGCTATGTTCTTTTCAATGCTTGCTTTTAACTTATTCACAACTTATATATTTCGATTAATGTTCAACATTTTCATGCAAGTGATGACTGCATGTTTCATAATTTACTGTTTGTGTATTATTGCTGCTTCTCTTTTTTGCTTTTCTAACTTCCTTCTCTTCAAATGAGTAACACAGTGGTCTTTTAGATGGTACGTAATTTGCAACGTGATGCTATAGGAGTCCCTTGCAGCTTCACTCATTTTTCCATTTCAAATGTGTATCTTGGTAGCAAATATTTTATAGTACAAAATTAGTAAAGGAAAAAGAATGATGAGAGGTCATGATTTCTTATCGTGAACTTCTTAATATCTATAGTCATAATCCCCTATTGCACTATGTAACATCCCCTGCTGCTTTATGGATTGACGACTGTCCCTACAAACCAACACGGGTCTTTTCAGCATGTTTTGTCCTCACTCACATGCTTCCTGGGAAAACTTTCCAGGAGGTCACCCATCCCAAAATTACCCCAAGTCAAGCACGCTTAACTGTGGAGTTCTTTCAATTTAGGCTACCGAAAAGAAGATGCATCTTGTTGGTATAGGTAGTACAAATCAATTCATATAAGCCCTCCTTAACTGTATAGTCTCATACCTATACAGTCTCAGGATCCCTCTCATTCGGGTGTGTAATCGGTTCATTCATGTACCCCTCCACTTAGAGGACCTTGCGAGGAACCGCTTCTTGTCCGTGCCCTCTTTGCACCGGCGATCACTCCTCGTCCTCGTCCCCAGGCGTTACACACTACAAGTTAAGCAATATATTATAATAGCATAGGTCTATGATGCATGACAAGGCACATGTTTCATGATGAAGGGGGTCTAATGAGCTTTAAGCATCCAATTATAGATAAGAATGAAGAAATAAATTTCGTGATCCGTGAATAACTATTACTTCTTGATTTTTCAACATTCCGATTTTTTTTATTGTCTTTCCATGTTATAATTTTGTCAAATTGTCTCAATGTCTATCTTCACAATGTATGAAATTCAAACTAATAAATTGTTGACATTGTAGTAATAATTTCTGAATAGCATATATGTTTCTAATTTTTTTGCTCTCATTAGGGAATAATCAGAGGAAAGCTGAATTAGTAGATCATCATCATCATTTGTTGTTTTTAGAATATAATTTTTTTATTCCTTTATTTTTTTTCCTTTATATTTTTATTCCTTTGAGCTGAGGTTGTCCTAGATCATCATCATCCTTTGAGGCTAAGAAAACTTTCAAGTGGACTTGATTTTGATCTTTGTACAATGGATGCAGGGATTTGATTCAAGCTCGTACTAAGCATGCATTCATTAGCTCTGTTGGTTTTGTTCAGCTTAGTATTGCATTGCATTTGGTACTTATGTCATTTGTTTTGAAAAAAATCTGTTGGGATTCAGTTTAAGAGTAATGGTTGTTTGGTTGAATTTTGGGAATAATACATTCTTCTATGTCTTTTGCAAAATATTTATCAACAATAGTGTTTCTTTCTATTTGCCCTATATATGCTATTCATATACCATGAAAAGTTATTTCAAGTTTAGATTTTGGATTATGTGGCTTGGCCAACGTTGTTTGTCCTTGCTATTTTCATTTTCTTAGTTATCCCCAATTAAACCCGGATAATATTGCAGAGTCATGTCCTGTGTACCGTGGTATGTGCAATTGCAAAGCATGCTCGCAATCTGATTAACTTATAAACGTCATTTATTTTCCCCTTCTACAGTGGCTTTCATGTTATTTTCTATATTCTATACTTGAAATGTGGTCTTTTTGGTTTATTGTAGGCAATGAGAAAAGAAAGGAAAATTAATGAACATGAAAGAGTTGGGGAAAATAAATCTATACTTGAAATGTGGCTTTCATGTTGCTGCACGGTTTTCTTCCATATCTAACATAGTTGGATGAAGAACAAATGATTGAGAAGGATTTAGAAGCTAAGAAACAAGGTATCTTTTTTCCTTGGGCAATCTCAATTCAGGTCATTGATGTTTGGACTATATT
The DNA here is from genome assembly GCA_031216105.1 of Dalbergia cultrata. Classification (NCBI taxonomy): domain Eukaryota; kingdom Viridiplantae; phylum Streptophyta; class Magnoliopsida; order Fabales; family Fabaceae; genus Dalbergia; species Dalbergia cultrata. The sequence continues at coordinate 21,967,891 of CM062351.1, read as the reverse complement.
GCTCTGAAATTATTGAATTTGGAGCCGCCACAACCTATTTTTTATTAGTGTGTATGTTCCCGTACTCATTATCCTATGCATTACTATTAGATTGTTTTGAAGTGATGCCATGAAGCCATACTACATTGCATTTGGAGAGCTGCCTTGAAGAGAGAAATGATTCTCTTTTTTATAAGTTTTCATACAATATTTGTATCCAATCAAGTCTCTTTTTTTTATATCTGCCAATATGTTCATATTCTTTGTAGACTTTCATAATTTGGCTTTTTTCATATTTTCATACTTTCATTCTCTAAAACTATGGTTCATTTGATTTTTTGTGTGTTTCTGTTTAACTTTTGTACCAGATATTTTAATTCTTTATTAGTGTCATGCAGGAAACTACAAACATGTCATATACAAGGACCTTGCATATGTTATAATATTTCATTCAGGAACTTAAAACATTGATATCAACCAAGTAGTTTAACATTGACTAAACGTCATGAGCTTTTCAAATTATATTGTAGGCATTCATTTTTCTCCGCACACCACACATGGTTCTCTTTATTGATTCCTGACTTTGGATCACGTTCTGCTTGAATCTGAATTAATGAGATTTGTGATCTTCCGTTTCGAACTTATACGGTTGGGCGTTGCAATTTGTTTGGATAATCCCTTAATAAGTATTAATATATACACCATAAATAGAAAAACCCCTTTGTGAGTCTGTGCTTTAACTTTTCACCATGAAAGAAAATCTATGGTGGATAAATAGTTAAATACATGTAGTAGGATTTTTTGTGAATTTTTCCCATTCGTTTAGGTGAACTCATAACTAGAATAGCAAGTTAAGCCATGTTGGTTAACACTTTCACTTAATATAATGGTAATCAATGGTTTGTCTTCTACTTTATTATTATGCCCTTTGAACTTACTTTGGTTGTGGTTTGAATATATGTTATTGGTTAGTCCATTCAGTTCTAAGGTTAATCTGTAGATTAATGTGATCCAAGGTTTTAGTTTCTTAATCTTTGAAGCAATGACCAGATTCATAGCCTAAGTCTCAATTCTCTCCCTCATTGCCATTTTTGGTGCTGTATCCACAGCCATCGTAGATTGCTTTATTGAGCTTTTCCTTTTTTTATTATGTCTAAGCGTTGTGTTCTGTTGGATTATGTATCATTTTCTGGCAGGTGGCAGGGAGTTTATTCTTCTTTATATCTTGATGGTGTGGTCATCTGTGTATTTGTGATAGACCATAATTTCCCTTTTACTACCTTTTAAGCTTTAATAGGAAAAAAGAAAACTAACATATAGAATAGGTATATCTAAGTTAGATAACCAAATAAATAAGAAAGCATTTGGATTTAGAAAAATAGTTTGACATGAAACGAGCAACATTACCAGTGTTGTGTTTACACAGAGCTTAGGACCCATGAGACTGAACTGCAGTGATGAAGTATTTTTTGGCTTCCTTTCAGGACCAAGGGCAAGCTCACCAAATAAAGTAGTCATTGCCTTGGAAGCTGCAGATCCAAGAATTGATCAAATCTTTGACAGGCGGTTTATCTGCAATTAGATGTTATAGTAGATGATGGCTGTATATTCAAGGATTAATAATTGCAAATCTTGCATATATTGAATTAACTTCATAGATAGATCAAACATCATGGCACCTGACATCTATTTTTAACTAAAGTTGCTTTGATAATTTGATTACTTATATAATGCACCAACACGTGCATTGGATTCTCTAACAAACCAAATAAAGTCATCTTTGAAAAATGAAATTTATGTGAATGCAGCAGTGAGTTTTCTAGATTGCATTCTGTGCATTCTGTTATTGAACCCTATTTTTGGCTCATTTGCCTTTTTCCTATTAGATGTTATAAAATAGATAGCTTGATGCTCTCTTTCTCTAACTCTTTCTGTTTGTACTGTGTTTAGTATCTTTGACATTTTTCCTCAAGTGAGTCTTAACTTTGATGGCATGCATCCATGTCTTTAAAACCACAGGACTACCTTATACAGCAGAGTTCTATTGTAATTAATCAAGCTTAAATTTCTATTTCTTCAATTTCTTGAGGACTGATCTGGACTATATGACTTCCATAAACATTGATTTCAAGTTGGAATTAGTATCAAATTCTGTCAATCTGATACTTGCCTAGGATATGGATAAAAAATTGAATTGCTTATCCTAGAGCTAGGATTGTTTAGTAAGGCACCTATAGTCTATGGTGGAGTTGCCTTTGGGGTTTTTTATCTTATTTTTTTCCAAGGGGGTTTTGTCCTGGTGGATCCCACATAATATCTTGTGACTATTGTCTATAGTGGGTCTGGTTCTGAATGTTTGGGAAGCAGATGAGAACAAAAGCAGTAGGAGCTTTTATGGTGTAAGATAGTTGGTAAAAGGTTTCCCATGTCACATTCATATGGATGGTACCATTGTTGAGGTTAGTATGGCCAGAACTATCTATAGTCTGTTGATTGCTTAATTTTCCCTATTAAGGGTTGTCATCTTTATACCTTAGTTTTCATAATATTTTTGTTCTCCCTTTCAATTTGGTTTCAAGTTTTAATATTGCTAGGAGGAACTCAAATATCCACTTTGCTCATGATATTGAGGCACTTAATGGCAGTGCTAAGTAGGACTATTTTGTTGGAGAAATTGTTTGAAAAGAGACTATACAATTAATGGGCTGTGCACTAGTCTTTGCAATTTTGAGAACTGAAATTCCATTTCCTTATTCTGTGCATTTGGCTGTGAATGTTTTCTATCTCACATTTCAACTTTGTTTACAATTTGGAAGTTACTTTATTTTCTACAGCTCTTTGTAATGTTAACCAAATTCACATTCTTCCGTGTTGATGTTTGATCCATATGCAAGAATTATATATGATTACACGGGAGGAATGGAAGGCATTAAAAAGTCTAAAGTGTGCATGTATCTCTCAGCAGTTGTGGTTTCTCATATTACTTCTTCGGATCAGCAATTCAAACATCTGTAGATTTCTTTGAATAGGTGCAAACTGTAGTTCCTACAGCTGCTTCTTTTTAGGAGGATTGCGGTGGGTAACCTTTTTCGTTTAGCAACGCACAATGTTAAAAAACAAATTATCTCCTTTCCCATATTTTGTGCAGTCTAAATTGCTTTAGGAATTTCTACTTTTTTGAATAGCAAATACGTTTTTTAGTTCACATTCTACATGCAACGAGAATTGTTGCTTGCTTGGGGTTCAATATTTCTAGTGAAACAACTCATTTGGTTAAAATTCTCTCTTCATCAGTATTATTATGACTTGATAAGTTGTTTAAAACATTCTACTCCTCTGCTTTATTATATACGTACATGATGATATCTTGCCTTAGTTGCCCCTCTTTAATTGATTGTAGGGTAGGATCTCGATGGAAATGAACTGCATGTTTGCTTATGGATCTGGTCAACCTTCTTTGAGATTATTATGGAAGTTTGGAATTCTAGATGTACTTCCCTTTCAGTTATAGATGACTCTACACTTTAATTTCTAAATATCAGTGATGAAATGTTAGCTTAATTTAAATTGCCATTATAGGCTGTTACTTTGTTCGCCATGGATTTCGGGGACAGGGCACAAGAACTAATATGCTTTTGGTAACAAATATTCTTTCTAATTTGGATATCGCTTATTCGATAATCGCGTAAGAGTGCTTTTGTTTACTCAAGTATCAATTTTAAATGCATACAATTCTAGCACCACATTGGCACAATCTTTATTGGATCTTTTGCAATTTTATCTACAGTCTTTCTTCTCCAATTTGTTTATTGAAAAGTATATTTTAGCAATTTTATCTGCACCACATTAGCAACTTCTTTATTGGATCTTTTGCAAGTTGTTATCTCAGCCAATTATTTTCTATTTCTCTTCTCTTTTTCTCCAAATGCTTCTCCACAAATTATAAATATGGCATAACAGTGACTTTTGAATAATTTATGCTCATCAGATTATGATTATGGCATAAAGGAGGGACATAAGACCAAGCATTTCCATGCATACTCCAAGTGGGTTAAGTTTTCTACAAGATATTGGGAGGGTTTTAAAAAATTATGCAAGCAAAATTATCTTCTTTAACGGTGTAAGAGGCCGTTGGAGCGGTGGAAGGTAAAGTATAGCATATATTCTTTAGTTCTTTTTATCCTCCTTTTTTCCCATTATGTTACTAACATAAATTCACTGAATGTTTAGAGCAATTATAGCAATCCCATATCTTACAGCAACGCTAACTATGGTTTGGTTGCAAGGTATTGAAGAATACATGAAATACTTTAGTTGCTTTAGTAGGCCAAATTAATATATAATTCTGTTTTGTTTTCATTTTTATATATCAAATACTAATGCTAAAATTTTGTTTGCATTTGAAATTTTCTTATTCCTAGCCTGAGGACAATGCAGGTACTTGATAGAGTTTTAATATATTCTGATTACTGCTTCGATCCACTGTGTATTTAATATTTCTTTATATTTTGTTCTTAATTGTCCTATATTTACATTTATCAATTCTATTTGTTATGTATTTTCTATTTTCTATTTAATATTCTAATATGCATGAACTTATAATTGATATGTATGTGAGTATTTTAATATTCGATTTTAAATATTTTACCTTTTTTATTTTGATAAACTTCGGGGGGCATTAAACCCCGTATACACTTTTTATTCTGTTTTTAACATGATGCTTATGCCATCATAAGCTACTACAATAGATGATGACAGAAGAAATAATTGAAAATATTATTTCTTCAAACAAACATTCTAACAGCACAATCTTATTGAGTAGTATTAATTTTTTTAATTTTATTTATAGCTAATATTAAGGACAAATTACAATGATCTCTTTGAGATTTGATGAAATGCATTCCGGTTTTCCTTTATTTGCCCAGATGATATTGACCTTTCTTGAATATACTATTCAATGTATAATAAAGGGAAGATCGGTGTAATGATTTTACAAACTCAAAAGAGTTCAGTGTAATGTTTTCACAAATTCAATATTTCTAAAGCAAATTTTATAAATAAGAAGAAGTTGATGTGAATTTCACCAAATCTTAGATGATCTCAATGTAGTTCTCCCTAATAATAATAATAATTTTTAAAATGTGGTTATATATTATTATAATTTTTGTGCATTAATTGCACGGGTCGTGTAGATATAGGAATTAAGCTTATATACATTTTACTTCATTTAATTTCAATTGAATATCTAATTTAAACAATTTTTTATTTTGCAAATCATGCAAATGTGTGATGCTTAATATTCTGTGCAAATTAAAACACAATTTGATTGTATTACATCGTGATGGTTTATGTATATAATATGATATGATATCAAGAAAATTAGTACTCTAGTTATATCATTCATTTTGCATATAATCTACTTAACCTTCCGGTGCATGGTACGATACAAGTGTTAGAAGAATAAGTGGAGCTTGATATCAATCTCATATTATATTTTTGTTTCTGACATTTACGCAATTGTCCTTTTTGGTTTGTCATAATATCTCCTTAATGAAGGTTGCGATTTAAACTTCAATTTTATGCTTTTGCAGCAATAGCATTTGAACTTCGTATTTAAGACTAAAATACCTATATAGGGACATTACGTGATTTAAACCTCAATTTTATGTTTATTATTTAACCTTCATTGCTCAAAATATTTTCATATTACTGTTATTCATTCTACTCACTATCTCCGTTGTCTTAGCTTTAACACTCCAATGCTTTAAATTCTTTTTACCATTTCTTAGTGAATGTTATCCTTCATATCCCAATCCTTAACAAGTGTTGATTTGATTTTAAAGAAGGTTGTTTTTATTAATGCTCAACTTAATTGTCACATAATCAGAATGTAAATTATATTGATACTGATATTTCCAAGACAATGTAAACTTGGTAGACAAGTCATTACATTATTTATTTATTTTCAATTGTCCAAAAGCAAGACAACATATCTTTTTTTTTTCTTCTTCTCAAGATCAATCCATATTTTGAATTCTTGGGTAAGATTAATAAGAACATAATTCCAAATTCTTTCGTGTCCAATCAAATTTTTAATATATATATCCAAATTACATTTATTTTTAATTAACCCCCCTACGTGTCCATGCTGGTATACACTAGTTTAACACATAAAAACTCATTTAGATAACTTTTACTGTCATTTTTACTCCCCAACTAAATACACCCTTAGTAGTAAGAATCCTTATTTTCGGATTTATATGCAAAATGCAATCAAAAATTTGTATCTCCGCCTACGGACCCCTAATTGAGTCCATTTCAATTTTAGGTGAGACCTAAGACACCTAGAAACGTTCTAGATGTCATTTGAGGAATTTAGCAGACTTATATGATTCAGGAGAAGTTCCCAAAGCTACCTTAGGTGCTGCTATCAGGATTCTCTATGATGTGCAAAGAAAATTTTAAAACTCGAGTTCTACAATTCGAATTTGAGTGAAACCAATTTTAAATGAAAGCTAACATATAGGGATAAATTCTAGAAATTTTAGTATCAAAATTCTTTCTAGTTTTGATTCTAGTAAATTTCATAAGTCACTACAGCCCTTGCTGGGTGCAAAACCAAACAGCCTTTGTGTAGGATTTTTAGAAAAATTACATATTAATCAGTTTTGGCCCAAAATAGGTTTATTTGAAAGCTTGAGAAGTCAAGGGTGACCTCTTAAAATTTTAGATCAAAATTCTAGGTGTAGTAGTTATAGGAGATTTTTCAATGATAGTTGCTAGATATGGCAATGCTAAAGAACTAGAAATTTCTTAACAATGTAAATAGAATATGCCCCAAACATGTCAACAAAATTTCTAACCTTTAATAAGTAAATAAGAGTTAATTAAAATGCCAATATATACAAGGGCTAATTTTAAGAACATAAGGAGAAAGAATAAATAAGAAGATGTCCATCGACCGAGTCATAAGACTTCATAAAATACCACGTATGTCTAGAATCCTCAGTTATTAGGGTTAATTCTTCTTACGATATATATATATATATATATATATATCTTGATGATATGTATTAAGTTGCTACCTTGATATGCACATGCATGATAAAGAACATTTATGAATGAGAAAAAAACACTGTTATTATTTCTTTGTATTAAGAGGAAAGAAAGTAACTAAGGGTATGATCTCTCGATAAGGGAGGGTGAGCCCCCAAAGACAAGATGATTGATATGATACATTGGAGATCCCTGAACACAGATCTAGCAAAGGAATGTGATCCCTAAGATTGAGACATGATCCTTTGGTCCCTGAACATAGGTTTGCCAATCGAAGGTGGACCTTTTTAATCATTATTCTAAGGTGGAGGCGGTCATTGATTTGAGCTCAATTCCATAAGTTTATGAAGGGAGCCCACTGCAAGTTTGAGCTTAAATCGATGACACAAGGCTGAAGATTTAAATTAATAAGTTTGTAAAAGAAATGCACACCGAGGCACAACGGTGAGGATTCAAGCCAAGAATAAGTGTATCAAATTAAAAAAGAACTCTAAGGCACAAGGTTGAGGATTAATTTAAGACTGGAGCTTGAAGCCAAATATCAAAGCAAAGACCAGATATCATGTTAAGAAAAATCAAGAAAAGACTCCAAGGCACAAATTGAGGACTAAGTAAACTAAGACGTGTGCATCCTCATCCTCATTTCTGTTTTGATAAATGTAATGCTATCATCTTGAGCAAGCATGTCAATGTTTATGTATGTTAAAGCAGCATTTAAAAGGAACTCACTTCGAGTATCAAATTTTCAAAGTAACTTAAATGATAGTCAAACTTTCTTGAGGCGAGAAGGGTATAAAATGTCAGAATGACATCTATACCCTCCAAAGAAAGTTGAAATTACTGGATCTATGAAAAGTTTAAGTATTTATATTAATTTTAATTTAATTTAAAAATAATTCTAAAATAAATATTATAAATTAAATGTCAATAATTAAATTAACTTTCAATTTTTTTATATAACTATATATTTATTTAATGTATATGAAATGTTTAAAATATGAATTAAAATATTACATAAAGGATATTTTTATTACATACAGAATATTTGTGTCTTTTCAATACATTGTTATTTTCTTTCCTTTTCATCCAAACATACTAAAAAAAGATACACTTTTCTTCTCATTTTCTCGTGTCTTTATTTTCTTTCAATCTATTTTCTTTCCTCTCTTTTTCTCTTTTAATACAAATATAGGATAAATTCCAACTTATGTATGTGGAAAATGTTAGATTAGCCTTTAAGACTTTTTTTAATTTTTTTTCTTTTGTGTTAATATCTAGTGTGGACCCTTTTTTTTTTATTATTATAGAATAAGGTGAATATTGGGATTCCCTTGGGTGGGTTTGGGTTAAAACCGTTTTGGGCCTTTGGAATCTGATTTCTTTTTAAGCGTTTTCTGTTAGTTGAAAATCTGATTGGGGTGGGTCTTTCATTGTTTTGTTATTTCCTTTTAGAGAGTGAAGATTCCGAGCTTCTGGTGATGGACTGTCCCTTTGTTTTAATCCTATGAAAATCAGTGTTTTTTTTTTTTGGGTGAAATCTGTCTTGGGCTCCCTTTTTAGGTCTCTACATAGTTTTTACTTTTTTTTTCTTGCAAGAAAGATAGAAAAAAAAAAATTGAGCTGATTATTATTTTACCTTGATATTTTGGATTGTCTTATTCTTGTCATTTAATTTTGTACTAGTTAAATGTTTGTTTGTTTGTTTGTTTATATCTAATTTTTCGATTTTATGTTGTCTTACTAAAATTGTGATTAGTATTTATGACATGTTGTAATTAGTGCCTATAACAAAATAAAATAGAAAACACTTGTCTTTTCTCTTTTTTTTTTTCAAAAAAAATTCTTTTAAAACTTTCTTTTTAATCCATGGAATGATCAATGGTAGTGATTGAGTAGCAAGTGTTACCTACACTACTTTTGATCATAAGAATTCATTGAGTAGTCTAGTATTAACTTGAACCTTGTGCAAGAGTAGATTTTGCTTCCAAAGAAAAATGTTTTTTTTTCAAAGACAAAAAATGGTTCTTATCAAGATCAACCAACCCACAAATATATCTACAAAATTACATGACTTTGAGTTCCTCATTACATCGAGCGATACGTAGGAGCAAGCAATCTCTAGCTATCAAGGCAAAATCAATATTTCTTAATTTATTTGTTCAATTGTAAATGTGTTTGTCTCATCTTTTTTAAAAAAGTAAGAAACTAAAAGAAAAAATCAAAAACAAAATAAAAGAGATTTTTAAAGGTTATTAATTAATTTGCATAACTTACTAAGATATTGTCTAAGGACAAGTGTATTATTAAGAGTGTTGTAGGGTTAAGTCCCTATCCTTCCCTATGCATAATTGATTTCTGAACTCGTTTATGATTTTTAAAGACCCGTTTTTGCTCTAACATAAGTGGGTTTTCCATGTTTTTCCCAATCTAAATAAAAGTTTGCGGCAACTCTGATTTTTAATCTCTCTTTTTCACCACTTTCTCACAATTTGGGTTGTGACATATATATATATATATATATATATATATATATATATATATATTTCTTAACATCAAAGGAAAGGTATATTGTTAAAAAGGCAACAAGGATACTTATTGGAATTATTTGCAAGAATTTTTGTCAAAATTTGCTAGAGTTTAAGGAGGATGATTGGATAGATCAAAGGGGTGAAAATAATCCATCCATCCACCATTCAAATGTTATACATAACGTCACATTATTTTGATAGAAATTTTAGTAGCATAAATTTGATCGTTTAATTTAAAAAAAAAATTTATTTTTTTAATATTTTCTTAAAAGAAAATTGATAAAATAAGATTTTTCGTCCATTACCTTTGCGTTTCTTTTTTTTTTTTTTTTTTAATGTGGTTTCATTATCTTTTTGTTTCAATTTGACCCACTATTCTACAAGTCCTCTATTAATTAATATGGTTCATTGTCACTTATGGATGTAAGTGTCTACTATGACAGCACCTTTGCGTCACGTGAATACTATCGGCTAGTTCTAAAATGAAAAAGTAAACAGAAACCACATTGATAGACTTATTGTAACGTGAAAGGATAAAATAAAATAAATTAACTATAGAATGATATTTAAAAAAAATGAAAAAAGAAGAATAAAATATTTTTACCGTAAAAAAATCTAAATTTAAAAATTTAATGAGTTTGTTTATTTTAAACTTTATTTATTCTTATGTAAAGTCTACAAATTGATTAATGTGGCAAGATTCTTTGGTGGCAGCTGGTCAATTGAAGGAGAAGCCGCCCTTGCGATTCATATTGAGTATTGACCAAGTTCACATTGGAATGAAAGCACAAATTGTCAATATCAATTATCGACTCTAATTTTTCATTTGTTCAAATGATGTTGCCGTCGTCCACCACGGTCGTCGCCCGCCCGTCCATCCATAGTTGTGAACCACCCACTGTTAGTCGATTGTATGCCGCTGGCGTCCTGCTGCCCATTGTCAGTTGTCCATCTGTCTTTAACCATTGCCCACCCCTTTCCATACTTGTCATCTAGTATCCTCTTGATACTCTTATTCATAAAAAAAAGGTCATATATAACAATATTTTTATAATTTTTACCTAATCCAAAAATGTAGAAGAAAGTCACGGTATATATGAAGAATAAGTTTCAAATTAGTCTCTAACAAAAATAATGCCGAACAAATTGGTTTCTTAAGAAAAAAATTACATTTTGAGATCCTAACGATTAAATAAATGTATTAAATAAGTTAGATCATTTTTAATATTTTGATAAACTTATTTGATCTATTTTGTATTTTTTTCCGCACATGTTCTATTTGTGTTTTTATTGGCAATCAATTTCTATTTTTATTGACAATTAATTTGAACTATTATAAATCATTAAAGATCAATTTGCTTTATAAATTATTCAAAAATACTAAGGATAAACTAACATGTCCTGTATTTTTAATTGTGAGGGTTCATATGTTTTTTATTTTCTTAAAGGACCGGTTTCTTTTATAACTTTACGCTCACTTAAAATATTATTATGTATAGAAAGTTTTTATTTTGGATTAATTAGAAACTCAAATGAATATCAATAGTAAGTTATAAATTCAAATAGTTACCTATTGTCCCGCTACGAATTTATTTCTGTTAATTACTATTGATAAAAGAATAATGTGTTTTCCAATTGAAATATGTCCCTTATCTACTGGAAATCTAATTGTGACTATTATCTATTGTATTACCCACTTATTATATTTAGTTTTTATCAATTGTGATTTATTTTTCTCACATCATCTCTTTTTCGGATGTTTATAAAAGATATATCTCACACAATCTCTAACTACTTTTTCCTCTCAGCCTCTTTTTCACTATCACAAAATCTTCCTCTATTTCTCCCATCTTCATTCTCATTTCTCAACTAAATGGGAAGAGGCTAAACAAGGGACTTCATAACATGTGGAACAACACAATCTTGTTAGTACTCGTGGCGGTGTCGCTTCATGCACAGTGATATCATGTAGTAGGTCCACATTAGCTTCTTCTTCTATCATTTTTTTTTAAATTTGATGGTTTCTGTTAAGCTTCTTTTCTTGTATTTGGTTTTCAAATATTTTACCCTAAATTGGGATGCTTTGTATGTTCTAAAGTGTAATCTAGATTTCATGATTTGCTTCATTTTGTTGAGTGAAGTACACCTAGGACTATTGTATGTGAGTTATGATGAGATGAAACTTGACAATTTTGAAACTATGGCTATGTCAATGAAGGACAAGTGACGACAGAGATTGTAGCACAATGGGATCAGGAAGCGTTAGTTGAAAGCGTGCTAAGCTTTGTGTATTTATTTTTTATATTGATTTTGAGTTTGATTTTTAATGACTTTTTTTTTCCAGGCCTTCAATTGGGTATGCCATTTTTTTCATTTTGAAGAAAAGATTGTGAGTTTTTTAAGGTATCAGTGCTTGGTTGAAGAAGAAGATTAGCGCAAGAAATGAGAGAGAAGAAGAGAGAAAACTCAAGTAAGCATTGAACCGAGAGAAATGATAATCGATTGATTAGCTTGAGTGTACAAGAGTTTATATATACATTGAGTTAAACCACGTGCTTAATTCACTGAGCACTTAATACCTGTAACTGATTGTAACCAACTCCAGCTCATGCTAACTAACTCTAGCTGCTCCCTTACATCCCCCCTCAAACTCAGGGTCTACCACCCTGAGTTTGTCACGAAATTTGGTGAACAATGTAGATGAAATCGATTTAGTGAAAATATCAGCAATTTGAAATTCAGCTGGAATGTGACTAACAATCACTTTGCCTTATGCAACATGGTCCCGTACAAAATGCAAGTCAAGTTCAAAGTGCTTTGATTTTGAGTGCAAGACAGGATTCGCTGCCATCAATACAGCACTCAAGTTATCACAATAAACCTTTGGTGTGCTTGTTATTGGAGTCTGCAACTCTTGCATAAGATTTCGAATCCAGAAGAGATCAGCCATTGCTACTGCAAGACCTCTCAGACTCGCTTTGCTTTGAGAAACTGCATGTTTCCTGGAGGACCAGGAAATTAGATTTGGGCCATCATATACACAGAAACCACTTGTAGATTTTCGATCATTTGGATCTGAACCCCAATCGGAGTCAGTGTAAGCAGTGAGAGATGGATTTGCTACTTTCTTAATGTGAAGGCCATGACTAATTGTGCCACTCAAACACCTGAGAATTCGCTTCACTGTTTTCCAATGAGACTCAAGTGGATTTTGCATGAACTGGCAGACTTTGTTGATGTAAAAGGCTAACTCTGGTCTAGTAATGGTAAGGTATTGCAAGCTACCTACCACTGACCTATATAAGGATGGATCTGAGAATGAGGCACTGCCCGAGGCTGAGAGTTTCAAAGAAGAAGGAATTGGTGTGGCATAGGAGGTGCAACCATCCATATGAGCTTTGATTAATAAGTCTTTGATGTACTTGGACTGAGACAATAACAATCCACCATCAGAAGTGTGAGAGACTTCAATGCTAAGAAGTAGTGCAGATCACCCAAATCTTTTAAGGCAAAGGACATATTAAGGTGTTGGATAAGGTCAGTTATGTAGCTTTGGGAGCTGCCAGTGATGATGATATCATCAACATATATGAGGATATAGGTGGAGCATGTTGGAGTTACTTTGGTGAAGAGAGATGGATCAGACTTGGTGGCTTGAAACCCAAGTTGATGAAGAGCAGTGGTGAGTTTGTGAAACCAAGCCCTTGGGGCTTATTTTAATCCATACAATGCCTTTGTGAGCTTGCACACCATTGAACTATCACCTATTTCATAACCTTGTGGCTGTTTCATGTAAACATCTTCCACTAAATCTCCATTTAAAAAAGCATTATTGACATCTAACTGCTTTATACACCAGGAATTTATGACAGTCAGGGATAAGATGAGTCTTACAAAAGTTGGTTTAATCACTGGACTAAAAGTCTCATTATAATCAAATCCAGGCCTTTGACTGAATCCTTGAGCAACAAGTTTGGCCTTATACTTTTGAAGTGACCTGTCAGAATTGTATTTCACATGAAATAGCCATTTACTTCCAAGAAAGAATGAAATTAAAAGGTAATAAACTAATGATTAACCAGAATACATTCTACGAGTATTGGATTAAGGAGTATTGGATTAAGAGTTAGGATGTTACAGTTGTGATTGTTTGTAGGTATGTGTTTTGATTTTTGACATTTAAAATTAAAGCTGACCAGACTTTTTTTTTTTGTGCTGGTTTTTAACTTATTGTCATGTTTTTGGATATTTAATCATTGATTGTGGCTTCTCATTAGTATAAATTTTGAAGTGTGATGATATTTGAATGGCTTTTAAAGGAGAACACTTAGATATGACTAGCATATTTTCTGAAGGATATGATTGCTTATCTAGTTTAACACTACTTTGCTAGTTTTTTTTTTTTTTTCGTTCATGCTACAGTCATATTTCAGTGATATACGGTTTCTGAAATAGTACATTGCTGGTTTCTTTTTTTTGTTGTAGTTGCTACAATTATTTGATTTACTTTTAACTAACTAATCAGTGTGGACTGTGAATGTACAAACTCAAAAAAATGGCGTACTTGAATATTCATGATAGCGTCATATTTATGTAGGAATCAAGTTCTACGGATTTCTCATTTTGCGTACAAATATGGATTTGTAAATTTTTTTTTTTGGGTCTAATAAGTGGCGTGTCAACATCTCTTTTAGTTTCTTGGTCTATGTTGCTATTAGACATTTCTTTATGTGACTTTGCTCACTCAATTTAGGAGTTTTTGTTGTTATTGTTTTTATATCGAATTGATGCAATCCCTGTTTAGTTCTTCGGCTAGACGATACTTTCAGGTTAGGAACTATCTCATGATCTGTTTGGATTATTACCTTTTATGACGTGCACATCCCTGTTTGTGATTTGAGGAGTTGAGATGTGTATAGGTGTTGATTCTTTTGCTATTTGCTAATATAGCTGACTTGTGGTATAATGTTAATTCCTTTTATAAATATTGCATCTAATGAAATATAATTCAATGAGCACTTTTAATCAGCTTCTGTTATATACATCATGATGTTGATCTAGACTCAAGACACATGACTTCGAAAACCAATTTTATTTTAGATTTTTTTTCACATTTTGTATTTCGGATGCTTTACAAAACTCTACCAGTCTTCATCTCCTTTGAGATGGATAAGTTTGTGTTTCTCTATGAAGTTAATTCAGCATATTAGATCTTCTTGTGTATGTGGTTAAGGCTCAGAGGGAACCATTGTTTGGTGCATAAATAATTGGAGTGCAATAATTGCAATTTTTGTTTGTTCGGGTTATCTAATGATTTCATGTTGCTCAATTTGCACTTACTTCTTTTGAAGATATTGTACCACAATGAGCGTATCTTAATATCATCTTGCTTTATGCTCCTATCATATATGGCACTTGGCCTTTTAACAAAATTAATAGTGCTGGTTTTGCATAATGTATTAATGTTGGAAAATTTTCAAGTGCTATTACTAATTTGTTGAACAGATGCAGTGAAACATTATTGAAATGATGGGTGCTCTCTATACTCTTATTCCCACTGAGGTATCCAGTAGTCAGCTCCAAAACTACAGCTTAATGACGTCACCAATAACTTTGATAATTAGATAGGGTAAGCATGTGGTGTATGGCAATATGAAATATTATCTCTCAAGTAGAATTTTACATTGGTCTATATTATACCTTATTTTTTTTAATAACCTTTTTTACATCACTTTATATTTGAAATAGACTGCATGTGGCAACTGATATATCCTTGATGGAAACATGATTTCACATTGCTTGAGTTGGCAAATGAGACTTCAGATACCAATCAATGCTCATGTGGTTAGTATACCTCCATTTTTTGCTTTGAAATTTACTTATATGTATTCTTGAATTGATACCAAATGTAGTTATGCCTATAGATCACTATATATCACTAAAAGTGACAACTTGCTTCTTAGAGTCAGTGATGGATGTGATGGTGGATAATGTTTTTTTTTTTCAATTTTTCTAATCTTTGATTTATTCTCGTACAAAACAATGAACAATTATTAGAATGCTTTGTTTTGTGTCTCGCATGCTATCTCATTTCATATGAGAGTTTTAGGATTGTGGTTCTTGGGGCTGCCATGACACATTTTTTGTTAGCAAGGCTGGACTTTGAGTTCATTGGATCTTTTGGCAAAGACTGTGAGGTAATGAGTCAACATTGACAATTAAAAACTCAAATTTTCTTAGAAACTAATTTTCATTGAATTATGCATATCATTGGACATTGATAACACAAATGCACTGGATTTAGGACCTGAGTCATTAACTCCTCCTTGAACAAGATGCTATGTTCTTTTCAATGCTTGCTTTTAACTTATTCACAACTTATATATTTCGATTAATGTTCAACATTTTCATGCAAGTGATGACTGCATGTTTCATAATTTACTGTTTGTGTATTATTGCTGCTTCTCTTTTTTGCTTTTCTAACTTCCTTCTCTTCAAATGAGTAACAAAGTGGTCTTTTAGATGGTACGTAATTTGCAACGTGATGCTATAGGAGTCCCTTGCAGCTTCACTCATTTTTCCATTTCAAATGTGTATCTTGGTAGCAAATATTTTATAGTACAAAATTAGTAAAGGAAAAAGAATGATGAGAGGTCATGATTTCTTATCATGAACTTCTTAATATCTATAGTCATAATCCCCTGTTGCACTATGTAACATCCCCTGCTGCTTTATGGATTGACGACTGTCCCCACAAACCAACACGGGTCTTTTCAGCATGTTTTGTCCTCACTCATATGCTTCCTGGGAAAACTTTCCAGGAGGTCACCCATCCCAAAATTACCCCAAGTCAAGCACGCTTAACTGTGGAGTTCTTTCAGTTTAGGCTACCGAAAAAAAGATGCATCTTGTTAGTATAGGTAGTACAAATCAATTCATATAAGCCCTCCTTAACTGTATAGTCCCATACCTATACAGTCTCAGGATCCCTCTCATTCAGGTGTGTAATCGGTTCATTCATGTACCCCTCCACTTAGAGGACCTTGTGAGGAGCCGCTTCTTGTCCGTGCCCTCTTTGCACCGGCGATCACTCCTCGTCCTCGTCCCCGGGCGTTACACACTACAAGTTAAGCAATATATTATAATAGCATAGGTCTATGATGCATGACAAGGCACATGTTTCATGATGAACGAGGTCTAATGAACTTTAGGCATCCAATTATAGATAAGAATAAACAAATAAATTTCATGATCCATGAACAACTATTACTTCTAGATTTTTTTACATTCTGCTTTGTTTTTATTGTCTTTCCATTTTATAATTTTCTCAAATTGTCTTAAAGTCTATCTTCACAATGTATGAAACTAAAACTAATAAATTGTTAACTTTGTAGCAATAATTTGTGAATACCATATATGTTTCTAATTTTTTTGCTCTCGTCAAGGCATAATTAGAGGAAAGCTGAATTAGTAGATCATCATCATCATTTGTTGTTTTTAGAATATAAATTTTTTATTCCTTTATTTTTTTCCTTTATATTTTTATTCCTTTGAGCTGAGGTTGTCCTAGATCATCATCATCCTTTGTGGCTAAGAAAACTTTCAAGTGGACTTGATTTTGATCTTTGTACAATGGATGCAGACATTTGATTTAAGCTCCTACTAAGCATGCATTCATTAGCTCTGTTGGTTTTGTTCAGCTTAGTATTGCATTGCATTTGGTACTTATGTCATTTGTTTTGACAAAAATCTGTTGTGATTCAATTTAAGAGTAATGGTTGTTTGGTTGGATTTTGGGAAGAATACATTCTTCTATGTCTTTTGCAAAATATTTATCAACAATAGTGTTTCTTTATATTTGCCCTATATATGCTATTCATATACCATGAAAAGTTATTTCAAGTTTAGATTTTGGATTATGTGGCTTGGCCAACGTTGTTTGTCCTTGCTATTTTCATTTTCTTAGTTATCCCCAATTAAACCCGGATAATATTGCAGAGTCATGTCCTGTGTACCGTGGTATGTGCAATTGCAAAGCATGCTCGCAATCTGATTAACTTATAAACGTCATTTATTTTCCCCTTCTACAATGGCTTTCATGTTATTTTCTATATTCTATACTTGAAATGTGGTCTTTTTGGTTTATTGTAGGCAATGAGAAAAGAAAGGAAAATTAATGAACATGAAAGAGTTGGGGAAAATAAATCTATACTTGAAATGTGGCTTTCATGTTGCTGCACGGTTTTCTTCCATATCTAACATAGTTGGATGAAGAACAAATGATTGAGAAGGATTTAGAAGCTAAGAAACAAGGTATCTTTTTTCCTTGGGCAATCTCAATTCAGGTCATTGATGTTTGGACTATATTGCTCTGAAATTATTGAATTTGGAGCCGCCACAACCTATTTTTTATTAGTGTGTATGTTCCCGTACTCATTATCCTATGCATTACTATTAGATTGTTTTGAAGTGATGCCATGAAGCCATACTACATTGCATTTGGAGAGCTGCCTTGAAGAGAGAAATGATTCTCTTTTTTATAAGTTTTCATACAATATTTGTATCCAATCAAATCTCTTTTTTTTATATCTGCCAATATGTTCATATTCTTTGTAGACTTTCATAATTTGGCTTTTTTCATATTTTCATACTTTCATTCTCTAAACCTATGGTTCATTTGATTTTTTTTGTGTTTTTGCTTAACTTTTGTACCAGATATTTTAATTCTTTATTAGTGTCATGCAGGAAACTACAAACATGTCATATACAAGGACCTTGCATATGTTATAATATTTCATTCAGGAACTTAAAACATTGATATCAACCAAGTAGTTTAACATTGACTAAACGTCATGAGCTTTTCAAATTATATTGTAGGCATTCATTTTTCTCCGCACACCACACATGGTTCTCTTTATTGATTCCTGACTTTGGATCACGTTCTGCTTGAATCTGAATTAATGAGATTTGTGATCTTCCGTTTCGAACTTATACGGTTGGGCGTTGCAATTTGTTTGGATAATCCCTTAATAAGTATTAATATATACACCATAAATAGAAAAACCCCTTTGTGAGTCTGTGCTTTAACTTTTCACCATGAAAGAAAATCTATGGTGGATAAATAGTTAAATACATGTAGTAGGATTTTTTGTGAATTTTTCCCATTCGTTTAGGTGAACTCATAACTAGAATAGCAAGTTAAGCCATGTTGGTTAACACTTTCACTTAATATAATGGTAATCAATGGTTTGTCTTCTACTTTATTATTATGCCCTTTGAACTTACTTTGGTTGTGGTTTGAATATATGTTATTGGTTAGTCCATTCAGTTCTAAGGTTAATCTGTAGATTAATGTGATCTAAGTTTTTAGTTTCTTAATCTTTGAAGCAATGACCAGATTCATAGCCTAAGTCTCAATTCTCTCCCTCATTGCCATTTTTGTGTCAGTATCCACTGACCATCGTAGATTGCTTTATTGAGCTTTTCCTTTTTTTATTATGTCTAAGCGTTGTGTTCTGTTGGATTATGTATCATTTTCTGGCAGGTGGCAGGGAGTTTATTCTTCTTTATATCTTGATGGTGTAGAAAAAGTGGCCGGTGGCTGTGCATTTTGCAGCCACCGACCGTTGAAAAATCAAAAAGAGATTACTGTGCACATGCACAGTAATGTGAAATACAGTTGTATCACCGAAATATGCACAGTAACATGCACAATAATTTTCAAAAATCATCTATAAATAGAGCCTTGAAGCAGACGATTTTTGCAATCCTGAACTGAGAAGCATTTCCTCAGTTGTAAAGAAAGAAGCAGTGTAGGCTTCTTGTAGTGAGAGAAAAATAGAGAGTGTGTGTAAGAAAATTCCAAGAGTGTAGTGTGAGTATACCTTTGGGGTTTTGGATATATTCTCTAGATCTCTGTAATACTACTAATTGTAGTAGAAGAGAGTCTCATTGGGGATACACTATATTGTAATTACTCTTTAAATATAGTGGAGTATTTTTCGGAGTTTGGCCCGTGGTTTTTCCCTCAAAATTACAGGAGGGTTTTCCACGTTAAAATATTGGTGTGCAGTTATCTTGATCTATTTTGTTGGTGTGAATAGTAACGAGTACTATTCATAAATAGTGAAGCGGGTCCCACTACATAGTACTATTCACGTGAATAGTGACGTGGGCCCCACTGCGAATTACTATTTACCGTGCTCCATTTTTCCGCCTCTTCAATTTGGGCGCGCTTCCGCTCACATCCGGAAAGTGTTTATTACACTTGGGGTGTACCCGACTCTGATGATATCATAACAAGTGGTATCAGAGCTTTGGATCGGTGGGATTTATTCTTAGTATGCTCTGTGGTTGCAGCTTAGTCTGATCTTCCACATCAGAAAAGAGTTTCTCCCTAATACTTGAGGATCACCTTTTGGTTTCTGTTGCTGGAAGACAGTGTTATACTGTGAGAGTGCAGTTTGAAGAGGTTCTGGCTAAGGAAAGACTTGGTATTTAAGCGTGTCCATTGTGACCCACCTCTCTTTCCTGGGAAGCCTCTTGGTGCACGGTTCTGATTGAGTTGCACTATTCCGATATCTGATTAACGATAAGGTTCTGACTAAGATCCAAGATGTCGGTGCCAAAATTTGAAGTGGAGAAATTTGACGGATCCAACGACTTCAGGCTATGGAAACTGAAAGTGCAGGCATTGCTAGGTCAGCAAGGTCTTGCAGAGACGTTGGAGGACCCAGGGTCATTACCTGATGACAAGAAGAAGGAGATGATGGTCAAAGCACTGAGTACAATACAATTGAGTCTTGCGGACAATGTTCTGCGAGAAGTCATGGATGAAAAAACCGCTGATTCACTATGGAAGGCTTTGGAAGAAAAATATTCTGTAAAGACCTTGTCCAACAAGCTTTATCAGAGAAAGCGACTGTACACATTCAAATATTCAGGAGGAAAATCAATGCAAGAACATATAGATGACTTCAACCTGATGATCTCGATGTTGGAGCAATGGAATTAAAGTTGAAGATGTTGATCAAGCTATGATCTTGTTGACTTCACTACCTCCGCTCTTATGATAATTTCGTGATACCATACTTTATGGTAGATCCGATATCTCGATGAAAAATGTCAAAGAATCACCGATGATAAAGGAACATCGAAGTTAGTAGCCGGATCCAATGTCGAAGGTCCTGAGATGGATTGTTCGTGACGAGAGGGCTTAGTCAAGAAAGAGGATCGGAAGCAAAAGCAAGAGAAGATCAAAGTCCGTAAAGCATAAATCTGTGAAGTGCTTTGAATGTCACCAGACGGGACATATCAGAAGAAGTTGCCCAGAGAGAAAGGAGAAATCGTGAGATTCGCCAACGTAACAATTGAAAGTTACGAAGATAGTGATGCCGATGCTTTGGTTCTACCTTGGCGATATTCACAGGTGACACCGGAAATGAGTGGATCCTGGATTCTGGCGCATCCTTTCACATGACACCTAATCGAAACTTTTTCTCATCCTATAAAAAGCGGGAGGGAAAGGTTAGATTAGGAGATAATAGAATTATTCCGATTGCTGGTGAAGGAGATGTGCAAGTGAATTTGGACGATGGTACTAAAAGGACGTTTCATGCATGGCATGTACTGCAGTGGGTAGAAATCTGATCTCATTGAGTGCCCTTGACAATCGGGGGTACAAGTTCACTGGAGAGGGTGGCTTCTTGAAGGTATTCAAAGGCTCAATGGTGGTATTGAAAGGAAAGCTGCATAGTGGAATCTATTTATTGCTAGGAAGCACAGTCGATGGAACTGCTGCTGTTTTATCCTCGGAAAGAAAGGATGATGCTACACGATTGTGGCACATGCGGCTTGGTCATATGAGCTTGACCATACTTGCTGGCAAAGGCTTGTTGAAAGGCCTGAAGAATTGTAAACTTGGTTTCTGTGAAAACTGTGTATTTGGAAAGCAGAAACGGGTGAAGTTCAATTCTGGCAAACACAATAGCAAGGGAATATTGGAGTATGTCCACTCGGATGTTTGGGGTCCAGCCCCTGTTAACTCCTTAGGTGGAGCTCGCTATTTTCTTACTTTGATAGATGATTATTCCAGAAAAGTCTGGATTTATTTCCTGAAGAAAAAAGAAGAAGTGTTCGACAAATTCAAGCAATGGAAGGCCATGGTCGAGAAGCAAACCAGGCGGTCAGTCAAGAGACTAAGAACTGACAATGGCGGAGAATTTTGCAGCAAAGAATTTGAGGAGTTTTGCAGAAATGCTGGTATAGTGAGGCACCATACTGTACCAGGAACACCACAGCAAAATGGAGTTGCAGAACGGATGAACAGAACACTTCTAGAGCGTGCAAGATGCATGCGAATCAACGCAACACTTCCCAAATCATTTTGGGCTGAGGCAGTCAATACAGCTGTATATCTGGTAAACAGATCTCCATCAACTGCTATTAATCTGAAGATTCCACAAGAGGTATGGTCCGGTCGACCCGTAAACTATTCTGATTTAAAGATATTTGGTTGTCCTGCATATGCCCATGTGAATGATGGTAAACTTGAGGCAAGGGCAAGAAGGTGTATATTTCTAGGATATGCACGAGGGGTGAAAGGCTACAAAGTGTGGGGTATAGAGAAGGCAAGTTCACCCAAAATCATTGTCAGCAGAGATGTCACTTTTGACGAAGCTGCAATGCTAAATCAGAAGAAGGAGTCTAACTTAGATGATGCAGACAGATCATGGTGCTAAGAAGTAGGTGGAGCTAGAGATTGACTGTGGGAAGGTGAAGCAAGAAAATGATATAATGAATCAGCCAAGTACTTCAGGGATTGCTCAACCTGAAGTAGAACAACAAGATGAACTTGACTATGAGGAAACTGGTGAACCAACCAGAAGCGAGCCATACAAGATTGCTCTTGGCGAGAGAAAGACGAGAAATCCAGAAACCAAAAAGATATCTGGATTCTGTTGCTTGTGCACTTGACTCATTATATGCAGATCCTATAGCCTTTGCTTTGGCTATGGCGGATGGTGCAGTTGGAGATGAACCATGTACCTATCGTGTTGCTATAGGAAGTAAGGAGTCGAAGGAGTGGCTGATAGCAATGAATGAGGAGATTGAGTCTCTTCAGAAAAATCAGACGTGGGAGCTGGTACAACTTCCAAAGGGAAAAAGAGTAGTTGGTCAGAAATGGGTTTACAAAAGGAAAGAAGGAATTCCTGGCACTGAGCCTCCAAGGTTCAAGGCGAGACTGGTAGCAAAGGGTTATACACAGAAGGAGGGTGTTGACTTCCATGAAGTATTCTCTCCTGTGGTGAAGCATAGCTCTATTCGGATCCTATTAGCTATTGTAAATGCGTTTGACTTGGAGCTAGAAACGACTTGATGTGAAGACTCGTTCTTACATGGTGAGCTAGAGGAGCAGATCTACATGAGTCAACCGTAGGGGTTCATAAGTCTTGGTAAGGAAAATCATGTTTGCCTATTAAAGAAGTCGTTATATGGCTTGAAACAAATTCCCCCGAGGCAGTGGTACAAAAGGTTTGATGCATTTATGATTGGTACTGGATATAGTAGAAACCAATATGATAATTGCATCTATTCTAGGAGCTTCGGATGGTTCAAAGATTTATTTGTTGTTGTATGTAGATGACATGCTAATTACAGCTCGTAATAAGGCTGAAATTAGTATGTTGAAAACTCAGTTGAGAAAAGAGTTTGAGATGAAGGACTTAGGTGCGGCAAGGAAGATTCTTGGAATGGAGATTCATAGGGAGCGGCATAATAGCAGGTTGTGTTTAACACAACAAAATTATATTATAAAAGTGCTACAACGCTTCAATATGGATCAATCCAAACTGGTTGGCACTCAGATTGGCTGCACATTTTAAGTTATCTTTGAAAGAATGTCCGAGAACTGAGGAAGAGGTGGAGCACATGTCTCATAAACCTTACTCTAGTGCAGTTGGCAGTCTCATGTATGCCATGGTGTGCACTAGACCAGACATTTCACATGCAGTGAGTGTGGTAAGCAGATTTATGAGCAAACCTGGAAAGACACACTAGGAAGGTCGTGAAATGGATCATGCGGTACCTAAAAGGTTCCACTGATGTCTGTTTGGTATTTGAAGGTCAAAAGAACCGTGGAGTTGTAGGTTATGTAGATTCTGATTATGCAGGTGACTTGGATAAAAGAAGGTCATTGATGTGCTATATCTTTACAGCCTTTGGATGTACTATTAGGTGAAGGCGACATTGCAATCAACGATGGCATTGTCAACTCATCAAGTTGAGTATATGGCATTGG
The DNA here is from genome assembly GCA_031216105.1 of Dalbergia cultrata. Lineage (NCBI taxonomy): Eukaryota > Viridiplantae > Streptophyta > Magnoliopsida > Fabales > Fabaceae > Dalbergia > Dalbergia cultrata. The sequence continues at coordinate 21,944,029 of CM062351.1, read as the reverse complement.
TGAGGTGTTAAGAGAGTATTTGGGTGCACGGTCTTTTGGATAGTTTTGGATTGAATCAACATGTACCAATTGTACATTGTGATAGTCAAAGCGCCATTCATCTGGCTAAAAATCCAGTCTATCATGAAAGGACAAAGCACATTGACGTCAGACTTCATTTTGTCAGAGAATGTATCAATAATGAATCTTGTTGCAATTCAGAAGATAGCCACAGCTGAGAACCCAGCCGATATGATGACAAAACCATTGCCGATTGACAAGTTTAAGCATTGCTTGGACTTAGTTAATATTTGCAGAGGTTGAAAGCTGTTGCAAAATGCAGCCAAGGTGGAGAATTGTAGAAAAAGTGGCCGGTGGCTGTGCATTTTGCAGCCACCGACCGTTGAAAAATCAAAAAGAAATTACTGTGCACATGCACAGTAATGTGAAATCTGATTGTATCACCGAAATATGCACAATAACATGCACAGTAATTTTCAAAAATCATCTATAAATAGAGCCTTGAAGCAGACGATTTTTGCAATCCTGAACTGAGAAGCATTTCCTCAGTTGTAAAGAAAGAAGCAGTGTAGGCTTCTTGTAGTGAGAGAAAAATAGAGAGTGTGTGTAAGAAAATTCCAAGAGTGTAGTGTGAGTATACACTGGGGGGTTTTGGATATATTCTCTAGATCTCTGTAATACTACTAATTGTAGTAGAAGAGAGTCTCATTGGGGATACACTATATTGTAATTACTCTTTAAATATAGTGGAGTATTTTTCGGAGTTTGGCCCGTGGTTTTTCCCTCAAAATTACAGGAGGGTTTTCCACGTTAAAATATTGGTGTGCAGTTATCTTGATCTATTTTGTTGGTGTGAATAGTAACGAGTACTATTCATAAATAGTGAAGCGGGTCCCACTACATAGTACTATTCACGTGAATAGTGACGTGGGCCCCACTGCGAATTACTATTCACCGTGCTCCATTTTTCCGCCTCTTCAATTTGGGCGCGCTTCCGCTCACATCCGGAAAGTGTTTATTACACTTGGGGTGTACCCGACTCTGATGATATCATAACAGATGGTGTGGTCATCTGTGTATTTGTGATAGACCATAATTTCCCTTTTACTACCTTTTAAGCTTTAATAGGGAAAAAGAAAACTAACATATAGAATAGGTATATCTAAGTTAGATAACCAAATAAATAAGAAAGCATTTGGATTTAGAAAAATAGTTTGACATGAAACGAGCAACATTACCAGTGTTGTGTTTACACAGAGCTTAGGACCCATGAGACTGAACTGCAGTGATGAAGTATTTTTTGGCTTCCTTTCAGGACCAAGGGCAAGCTCACCAAATAAAGGAGTCATTGCCTTGGAAGCTGCAGCTCCAAGAATTGATCAAATCTTTGACAGGCGGTTTATCTGCAATTAGATGTTATAGTAGATGATGGCTGTATATTCAAGGATTAATAATTGCAAATCTTGCATATATTGAATTAACTTCATAGATAGATCAAACATCATGGCACCTGACATCTATTTTTAACTAAAGTTGCTTTGATAATTTGATTACTTATATAATGCACCAACACGTGCATTGGATTCTCTAACAAACCAAATAAAGTCATCTTTGAAAAATGAAATTTATATGAATGCAGCAGTGAGTTTTCTAGATTGCATTCTGTGCATTCTGTTATTGAACCCTATTTTTGGCTCATTTGCCTTTTTCCTATTAGATGTTATAAAATAGATAGCTTGATGCTCTCTTTCTCTAACTCTTTCTGTTTGTACTGTGTTTAGTATCTTTGACATTTTTCCTCAAGTGAGTCTTAACTTTGATGGCATGCATCCATGTCTTTAAAACCACAGGACTACCTTATACAGCAGAGTTCTATTGTAATTATTCAAGCTTAAATTTCTATTTCTTCAATTTCTTGAGGACTGATCTGGACTATATGACTTCCATAAACATTGATTTCAAGTTGGAATTAGTATCAAATTCTGTCAATCTGATACTTGCCTAGGATATGGATAAAAAATTGAATTGCTTATCCTAGAGCTAGGATTGTTTAGTAAGGCACCTATAGTCTATGGTGGAGTTGCCTTTGGGGTTTTTTATCTTATTTTTTTCCAAGGGGGTTTTGTCCTGGTGGATCCCACATAATATCTTGTGACTATTGTCTATAGTGGGTCTGGTTCTGAATGTTTGGGAAGCAGATGAGAACAAAAGCAATAGGAGCTTTTATGGTGTAAGATAGTTGGTAAAAGGTTTCCCATATGGATGGTACCATTGTTGAGGTTAGTATGGCCAGAACTATCTATAGTCTGTTGATTGCTTAATTTTCCCTATTAAGGGTTGTCATCTTTTTACCTTTGTTTTCATAATATTTTTGTTCTCCCTTTCAATTTGGTTTCAAGTTTTAATATTGCTAGGAGGAACTCAAATATCCACTTTGCTCATGATATTGAGGCACTTAATGGCAGTGCTAAGTAGGACTATTTTGTTGGAGAAATTGTTTGAAAAGAGACTATACAATTAATGGGTTGTGCACTAGTCTTTGCAATTTTGAGAACTGAAATTCCATTTCCTTATTCTGTGCATTTGGCTGTGAATGTTTTCTATCTCACATTTCAACTTTGTTTACAATTTGGAAGTTACTTTATTTTCTACAGCTCTTTGTAATGTTAACCAAATTCACATTCTTCCGTGTTGATGTTTGATCCATATGCAAGAATTATATATGATTACACGGGAGGAATGGAAGGCATTAAAAAGTCTAAAGTGTGCATGTATCTCTCAGCAGTTGTGGTTTCTCATATTACTTCTTCGGATCAGCAATTCAAACATCTGTAGATTTCTTTGAATAGGTGCAAACTGTAGTTCCTACAGCTGCTTCTTTTTAGGAGGATTGCGGTGGGTAACCTTTTTCGTTTAGCAACGCACAATGTTAAAAAAAAAATTATCCTCCTTTCCCATATTTTGTGCAGTGTAAATTGCTTTAGGAATTTCTACTTTTTTGAATAGCAAATACGTTTGTTAGTTCACATTCTACATGCAACGAGAATTGTTGCTTGCTTGGGGTTCAATATTTCTAGTGAAACAACTCATTCTGTTAAAATTCTCTCTTCATCAGTATTAAGACTTGATAAGTTGTTTAAAACATTCTACTCCTCTGCTTTATTATATACGTACATGATGATATCTTGCCTTAGTTGCCCCTCTTTAATTGATTGTAGGGTAGGATCTCGATGGAAATGAACTGCATGTTTGCTTATGGATCTGGTGAACCTTCTTTGAGATTATTATGGAAGTTTGGAATTCTAGATGTACTTCCCTTTCAGTTATAGATGACTCTACACTTTAATTTCTAAATATCAGTGATGAAATGTTAGCTTAATTTAAATTGCCATTATAGGCTGTTACTTTGTTCGCCATGGATTTCGGGGACAGGGCACAAGAACTAATATGCTTTTGGTAACAAATATTCTTTCTAATTTGGATATCGCTTATTCGATAATCGCGTAAGAGTGCTTTTGTTTACTCAAGTATCAATTTTAAATGCATGAAATTCTAGCACCACATTGGCACAATCTTTATTGGATCTTTTGCAATTTTATCTACAGTCTTTCTTCTCCAATTTGTTTATTGAAAAATATATTTTAGCAATTTTATCTGCACCACATTAGCACCTTCTTTATTGGATCTTTTGCAAGTTGTTATCTCAGCCAATTATTTTCTATTTCTCTTCTCTTTTTCTCCAAATGCTTCTCCACAAATTATAAATATGGCATAACAGTGACTTTTGAATAATTTATGCTCATCAGATTATGATTATGGCATAAAGGAGGGACATAAGACCAAGCATTTCCATGCATACTCCAAGTGGGTTAAGTTTTCTACAAGATATTGGGAGGGTTTTAAAAAATTATGCAAGCAAAATTATCTTCTTTAACGGTGTAAGAGGCCGTTGGAGCGGTGGAAGGTAAAGTATAGCATATATTCTTTAGTTCTTTTTATCCTCCTTTTTTCCCATTATGTTACTAACATAAATTCACTGAATGTTTAGAGCAATTATAGCAATCCCATATCTTACAGCAACGCTAACTATGGTTTGGTTGCAAGGTATTGAAGAATACATGAAATACTTTAGTTGCTTTAGTAGGCCAAATTAATATATAATTCTGTTTTGTTTTCATTTTTATATATCAAATACTAATGCTAAAATTTTGTTTGCATTTGAAATTTTCTTATTCCTAGCCTGAGGACAATGCAGGTACTTGATAGAGTTTTAATATATTCTGATTACTGCTTCGATCCACTGTGTATTTAATATTTCTTTAATTTTTGTTCTTAATTGTCCTATATTTACATTTATCAATTCTATTTGTTATGTATTTTCTATTTGCTATTTAATATTCTAATATGCATGAACTTATAATTGATATGTATGTGAGTATTTTAATATTCGATTTTAAATATTTTACCTTTTTTATTTTGATAAACTTCGGGGGGCATTAAACCCCGTATACACTTTTTATTCTGTTTTTAACATGATGCTTATGCCATCATAAGCTACTACAATAGATGATGACAGAAGAAATAATTGAAAATATTATTTCTTCAAACAAACATTCTAACAGCACAATCTTATTGAGTAGTATTAATTTTTTTAATTTTATTTATAGCTAATATTAAGGACAAATTACAATGATCCCTTTGAGATTTGATGAAATGCATTCCGGTTTTCCTTTATTTGCCCAGATGATATTGACCTTTCTTGAATATACTATTCAATGTATAATAAAGGGAAGATCGGTGTAATGATTTTACAAACTCAAAAGAGTTCAGTGTAATGTTTTCACAAATTCATGTATTTCTAAAGCAAATTTTATAAATAAGAAGAAGTTGATGTGAATTTCACCAAATCTTAGATGATCTCAATGTAGTTCTCCCTAATAATAATAATAATTTTTAAAATGTGGTTATATATTATTATAATTTTTGTGCATTAATTGCACGGGTCGTGTAGATATAGGAATTAAGCTTATATACATTTTACTTCATTTAATTTCAATTGAATATCTAATTTAAACAATTTTTTATTTTGCAAATCATGCAAATGTGTGATGCTTAATATTCTGTGCAAATTAAAACACAATTTGATTGTATTACATCGTGATGGTTTATGTATATAATATGATATGATATCAAGAAAATTAGTACTCTAGTTATATCATTCATTTAGCATATAATCTACTTAACCTTCCGGTGCATGGTACGATACAAGTGTTAGAAGAATAAGTGGAGCTTGATATCAATCTCATATTATATTTTTGTTTCTGACATTTACGCAATTGTCCTTTTTGGTTTGTCATAATATCTCCTTAATGAAGGTTGCGATTTAAACTTCAATTTTATGCTTTTGCAGCAATAGCATTTGAACTTCGTATTTAAGACTAAAATACCTATATAGGGACATTACGTGATTTAAACTTCAATTTTATGTTTATTATTTAACCTTCATTGCTCAAAATATTTTCATATTACTGTTATTCATTCTACTCACTATCTCCGTTGTCTTAGCTTTAACACTCCAATGCTTTAAATTCTTTTTACCATTTCTTAGTGAATGTTATCCTTCATATCCCAATCCTTAACAAGTGTTGATTTGATTTTAAAGAAGGTTGTTTTTATTAATGCTCAACTTAATTGTCACATAACCAGAATGTAAATTATATTGATACTGATATTTCCAAGACAATGTAAACTTGGTAGACAAGTTATTACACAATTTATTTGTTTTCAATTGTCCATAAGCAAGACAACATATTTTTTGTTCTTCTCAAGACCAATCCATATTTTGAGTTTTTGGGTAGGATTAATAAGGACATAATTCCAAATTCTTTCATGTCCAATCATTTTTTAATATATATATCCAAATTACATTTATTTTTAATTAACCCCCCTACGCGTCCATGCTGGTATACACTAGTTTAACACATAAAAACTCATTTAGATAACTTTTACTGTCATTTTTACTCCCCAACTAAATACACCCTTAGTAGTAAGAATCCTTATTTTCGGATTTATATGCAAAATGCAATCAAAAATTTGTATCTCCTCCTACGGACCCCTAATTGAGTCCATTTCAATTTTAGGTGAGACCTAAGACACCTAGAAACGTTCTAGATGTCATTTGAGGAATTTAGCAGACTTATATGATTCAGGAGAAGTTCCCAAAGCTACCTTAGGTGCTGCTATCAGGATTCTCTATGATGTGCAAAGAAAATTTTAAAACTCGAGTTCTACAATTCGAATTTGAGTGAAACCAATTTTAAATGAAAGCTAACATATAGGAATAAATTCTAGAAATTTTAGTATCAAAATTCTTTCTAGTTTTGATTCTAGTAAATTTCATAAGTCACTACAGCCCTTGCTGGGTGCAAAACCAAACAGCCTTTGTGTAGGATTTTTAGAAAAATTACATATTAATCAGTTTTGGCCCAAAATAGGTTTATTTGAAAGCTTGAGAAGTCAAGGGTGACCTCTTAAAATTTTAGATCAAAATTCTAGGTGTAGTAGTTATAGGAGATTTTTCAATGATAGTTGCTAGATATGGCAATGCTAAGGAACTAGAAATTTCTTAACAATGTAAATAGAATATGCCCCAAACATGTCAACAAAATTTCTAACCTTTAATAAGTAAATAAGAGTTAATTAAAATGCCAATATATACAAGGGCTAATTTTAAGAACATAAGGAGAAAGAATAAATAAGAAGATGTCCATCGACCGAGTCATAAGACTTCATAAAATACCACGTATGTCTAGAATCCTCAGTTATTAGGGTTAATTCTTCTTACGATATATATATATATATATCTTGATGATATGTATTAAGTTGCTACCTTGATATGCACATGCATGATGAAGAACATTTATGAATGAGAAAAAAACACTGTTATTATTTCTTTGTATTAAGAGGAAAGAAAGTAACTAAGGGTATGATCTCTCGATAAGGGAGGGTGAGCCCCCAAAGACAAGATAATTGATATGATACATTGGAGATCCCTGAACACAGATCTAGCAAAGGAATGTGATCCCTAAGATTGAGACATGATCCTTTGGTCCCTGAACATAGGTTTGCCAATCGAAGGTGGACCTTTTTAATCATTATTCTAAGGTGGAGACGGTCATTGATTTGAGCTCAATTCCATAAGTTTATGAAGGGAGCCCACTGCAAGTTTGAGCTTAAATCGATGACACAAGGCTGAAGATTTAAATTAATAAGTTTGTAAAAGAAATGCACACCGAGGCACAACGGTGAGGATTCAAGCCAAGAATAAGTGTATCAAATTAAAAAAGAACTCTAAGGCACAAGGTTGAGGATTAATTTAAGACTGGAGCTTGAAGCCAAGTATCAAAGCAAAGACCAGATATCATGTTAAGAAAAATCAAGAAAAGACTCCAAGGCACAAATTGAGGACTAAGTAAACTAAGACGTGTGCATCCTCATCCTCATTTCTGTTTTGATAAATGTAATGCTATCATCTTGAGCAAGCATGTCAATGTTTATGTATGTTAAAGCAGCATTTAAAAGGAACTCACTTCGAGTATCAAATTTTCAAAGTAACTTAAATGATAGTCAAACTCTCTTGAGGCGAGAAGGGTATAAAATGTCAGAATGACATCTATACCCTCCAAAGAAAGTTGAAATTACTGGATCTATGAAAAGTTTAAGTATTTATATTAATTTTAATTTAATTTAAAAATAATTCTAAAATAAATATTATAAATTAAATGTCAATAATTAAATTAACTTTCAATTTTTTTATATAACTATATATTTATTTAATGTATATGAAATGTTTAAAATATGAATTAAAATATTACATAAAGGATATTTTTATTACATACAGAATATTTGTGTCTTTTCAATACATTGTTATTTTCTTTCCTTTTCATCCAAACATACTAAAAAAAGATACACTTTTCTTCTCATTTTCTCTTGTCTTTATTTTCTTTCAATCTATTTTCTTTCCTCTCTTTTTCTCTTTTAATACAAATATAGGATAAATTCCAACTTATGTATGTGGAAAATGTTAGATTAGCCTTTAAGACTTTTTTTAATTTTTTTTCTTTTGTGTTAATATCTAGTGTGGATCCTTTTTTTTTTATTATTATAGAATAAGGTGAATATTGGGATTCCCTTGGGTGGGTTTGGGTTAAAACCGTTTTGGGCCTTTGGAATCTGATTTCTTTTTAAGCGTTTTCTGTTAGTTGAAAATCTGATTGGGGTGGGTCTTTCATTGTTTTGTTATTTCCTTTTAGAGAGTGAAGATTCCGAGCTTCTGGTGATGGACTGTCCCTTTGTTTTAATCCTATGAAAATCAGTGTTTTTTTTTTTTGGGTGAAATCTGTCTTGGGCTCCCTTTTTAGGTCTCTACATAGTTTTTACTTTTTTTTTCTTGCAAGAAAGATGAAAATAAAAAAAATTGAGCTGATTATTATTTTACCTTGCTATTTTGGATTGTCTTATTCTTGTCATTTAATTTTGTACTAGTTAAATGTTTGTTTGTTTGTTTGTTTATATCTAATTTTTTGATTTTATGTTGTCTTACTTAAATTGTGATTAGTATTTATGACATGTTGTAATTAGTGCCTATAACAAAATAAAATAGAAAACACTTGTCTTTTCTCTTTTTTTTTTCAAAAAAAATTCTTTTAAAACTTTCTTTTTAATCCATGGAATGATCAATGGTAGTGATTGAGTAGCAAGTGTTACCTACACTACTTTTGATCATAAGAATTCATTGAGTAGTCTAGTATTAACTTGAACCTTGTGCAAGAGTAGATTTTGCTTCCAAAGAAAAATGTTTTTTTTTTCAAAGACAAAAAATGGTTCTTATCAAGATCAACCAACCCACAAATATATCTACAAAATTACATGACTTTGAGTTCCTCATTACATCGAGCGATACGTATGAGCAAGCAATCTCTAGCTATCAAGGCAAAATCAATATTTCTTAATTTATTTGTTCAATTGTAAATGTGTTTGTCTCATCTTTTTTAAAAAAGTAAGAAACTAAAAGAAAAAATCAAAAACAAAATAAAAGAGATTTTTAAAGGTTATTACTTAATTTGCATAACTTACTAAGATATTGTCTAAGGACAAGTGTATTAAGAGTGTTGTAGGGTTAAGTCTCTATCCTTCCCTATGCATAATTGATTTCTGAACTCGTTTATGATTTTTAAAGACTGGTTTTTGCTCTAACATAAGTGGGTTTTCCATGTTTTTCCCAATCTAAATAAAAGTTTGCGGCAACTCTGATTTTTAATCCCTCTTTTTCACCACTTTCTCACAATTTGGGTTGTGACATATATATATATTTCTTAACATCAAAGGAAAGGTATATTGTTAAAAAGGCAACAAGGATACTTATTGGAATTATTTGCAAGAATTTTTGTCAAAATTTGCTAGAGTTTAAGGAGGATGATTGGATAGATCAAAGGGGTGAAAATAATCCATCCATCCACCATTCAAATGTTATACATAACGTCACATTATTTTGATAGAAATTTTAGTAGCATAAATTTGATCGTTTAATTTAAAAAAAAAATTTATTTTTTTAATATTTTCTTAAAAGAAAATTGATAAAATAAGATTTTTCGTCCATTACCTTTGCGTTTCTTTTTTTTTTTTTTTTTAATGTGGTTTCATTATCTTTTTGTTTCAATTTGACCCACTATTCTACAAGTCCTCTATTAATTAATATGGTTCATTGTCACTTATGGATGTAAGTGTCTACTATGACAGCACCTTTGCGTCACGTGAATACTATCGGCTAGTTCTAAAATGAAAAAGTAAACAGAAACCACATTGATAGACTTATTGTAACGTGAAAGGATAAAATAAAATAAATTAACTATAGAATGATATTTAAAAAAAATGAAAAAAGAAGAATAAAATATTTTTACCGTAAAAAAATCTAAATTTAAAAATTTAATGAGTTTGTTTATTTTAAACTTTATTTATTCTTATGTAAAGTCTACAAATTGATTAATGTGGCAAGATTTTGCCACATGAAAAAAGCACGGCTTCTTTGGTGGCAGCTGGTCAATTGAAGGAGAAGCCGCCCTTGCGATTCATATTGAGTATTGACCAAGTTCACATTGGAATGAAAGCACAAATTGTCAATATCAATTATCGACTCTAATTTTTCATTTGTTCAAATGATGTTGCCGTCGTCCACCACGGTCGTCGCCCGCCCGTCCATCCATAGTTGTGAACCACCCACTGTTAGTCGATTGTATGCCGCTGGCGTCCTGCTGCCCATTGTCAGTTGTCCATCTGTCTTTAACCATTGCCCACCCCTTTCCATACTTGTCATCTAGTATCCTCTTGATACTCTTATTCATAAAAAAAAGGTCATATATAACAATATTTTTATAATTTTTACCTAATCCAAAAATGTAGAAGAAAGTCACGGTATATATGAAGAATAAGTTTCAAATTAGTCTCTAACAAAAATAATGCCGAACAAATTGGTTTCTTAAGAAAAAAATTACATTTTGAGATCCTAACGATTAAATAAATGTATTAAATAAGTTAGATCATTTTTAATATTTTGATAAACTTATTTGATCTATTTTGTATTTTTTTCCGCACATGTTCTATTTGTGTTTTTATTGGCAATCAATTTCTATTTTTATTGACAATTAATTTGAACTATTATAAATCATTAAAGATCAATTTGCTTTATAAATTATTCAAAAATACTAAGGATAAACTAACATGTCCTGTATTTTTAATTGTGAGGGTTCATATGTTTTTTATTTTCTTAAAGGACCGGTTTCTTTTATAACTTTACGCTCACTTAAAATATTATTATGTATAGAAAGTTTTTATTTTGGATTAATTAGAAACTCAAATGAATATCAATAGTAAGTTATAAATTCAAATAGTTACCTATTGTCCCGCTACGAATTTATTTCTGTTAATTACTATTGATAAAAGAATAATGTGTTTTCCAATTGAAATATGTCCCTTATCTACTGGAAATCTAATTGTGACTATTATCTATTGTATTACCCACTTATTATATTTAGTTTTTATCAATTGTGATTTATTTTTCTCACATCATCTCTTTTTCGGATGTTTATAAAAGATATATCTCACACAATCTCTAACTACTTTTTCCTCTCCGCCTCTTTTTCACCATCACAAAAATCTTCCTCTATTTCTCCCTTCTTCATTCTCATTTTTCAACTAAATGGGAAGAGGCTAAACAAGGGACTTCATAAAATGGTGGAACAACACAATCTTGTTAGTACTCGTGGCGGTGTCGCTTCATGCACAGTGATATCATGTAGTAGGTCCACATTAGCTTCTTCTTCTATCATTTTTTTTAAAATTTGATGGTTTCTGTTAAGCTTCTTTTCTTGTATTTGGTTTTCAAATATTTTACCCTAAATTGGGATGCTTTGTATGTTCTAAAGTGTAATCTAGATTTCATGATTTGCTTCATTTTGTTGAGTGAAGTACACCTAGGACTATTGTATGTGAGTTATGATGAGATGAAACTTGACAATTTTGAAACTATGGCTATGTCAATGAAGGACAAGTGACGACAGAGATTGTAGCACAATGGGATCAGGAAGCGTTAGTTGAAAGCGTGCTAAGCTTTGTGTATTTATTTTTTATATTGATTTTGAGTTTGATTTTTAATGACTTTTTTTTTCCAGGCCTTCAATTGGGTATGCCTTTTTTTTTCATTTTGAAGAAAAGATTGTGAGTTTTTGAAGGTATCAGTGCTTGGTTGAAGAAGAAGATTAGCACAAGAAATGAGAGAGAAGAAGAGAGAAAACTCAAGTAAGCATTGAACTGAGAGAAATGATCATCAATTGATTAGCTTGAGTGTACAAGAGTTTATATATACATTGAGTTAAACCACATGCTTAATTCACTAAGCACTTAATACCTGTAACTGATTGTAACCAACTCCAGCTCATGCTAACTAACTCTAGCTGCTCCCTTACATCCCTCCTCAAACTCAGGGTCTACCACCTTGAGTTTGTCACGAAATTTGGTGAACAATGTAGATGAAATCGATTTAGTGAAAATATCAGCAATTTGAAATTCAGCTGGAATGTGACTAACAATCACTTTGCCTTATGCAACATGGTCCCGTACAAAATGCAAGTCAAGTTCAAAGTGCTTTGATTTGGAGTACAAGACAGGATTTGCTGCCATTAGTACAACACTCAAGTTATCACAATAAACCTTAGGTGTGCTTGTTATTGGAGTCTGCAACTCTTGCATAAGATTTTGAATCCAGAAGAGATCAGCCATTGCTATTGCAAGACCTCTGTACTCTGCTTATGTGCTGCTTTGAGAAACTGCATGTTTTCTTGAGGACCAGGAAATCAGATTTGGGCCATGATATACACAGAAACCACTTGTAGATTTTCGATCATCTGGATTTGAACCCCAATCGGAGTCAGTGTAAGTAGTGAGTGATGGATTTACTGCTTTCTTAATATGGAGGCCATGACTAATTGTGCCACTCAAACACCTGAGAATTCGCTTAACTGTTTTTCAATGAGAATCAAGTGGATTTTGCATAAATTGGCACACATTGTTGATGCAAAAAGCTAAGTCTGGTCTAGTGATGGAAAGGTATTGCAAGCTACCTACCACTAACCTATATAAGCAAGGGTCTGAGAATGAGGAACTGCCAGAGGCTAAGAGTTTCAAAGAAGAAGGAATTGGTGTGGCATAGGAGGTGCAACCTCCCATCTGAGCTTTGGTTAACAAGTCTTTGATGTACTTCGACTGAGACAATAACAATCCACCATCAGAAGTGTGAGAGACTTCAATGCTAAGAAGTAGTGCAGATCACCCAAATCTTTTAAGGCAAAGGACATATTAAGGTGTTGGATAAGGTCAGTTATGTAGCTTTGGGAGCTGCCAGTGATGATGATATCATCAACATATATGAGGATATAGGTGGAGCATGTTGGAGTTACTTTGGTGAAGAGAGATGGATCAGACTTGGTGGCTTGAAACCTAAGTTGATGAAGAGCAGTGGTGAGTTTGTGAAACCAAGCCCTTGGGGCTTATTTTAATCCATACAATGCCTTTGTGAGCTTGCACACCATTGAACTATCACCTATTTCATAACCTTGTGGCTGTTTCATGTTAACATCTTCCACTAAATCTCCATTTAAAAAAGCATTATTGACATTTAACTGCTTTATACACCAGGAATTTATGACAGTCAGGGATAAGATGAGTCTTACAAAAGTTGGTTTAATCACTGGACTAAAAGTCTCATTATAATCAAATCCAGGCCTTTGACTGAATCCTTGAGCAACAAGTTTGGCCTTATACTTTTGAAGTGACCTATCAGAATTGTATTTCACACGAAATAGCCATTTACTTCCAATTGGTTGTCTTCCAGCAGGTAGTTGTACAAGTTGCCAAGTATTGTTTCTCATAATAGCAGAATACTCTTCATCCATGGCTTGTTTCCAATGGGGAATGCTCAAAGCTTGCTTGGCTAAGCTTGGTTCTAGGCTGGCAGCAAGGGCTTTAGGTTTAAAATTTCCTGATTTTGCTCTTGTAACCATATGATGTTGATTCACAAGTTTCTGGTTTGGAGTAGATTCTGTTGTAGAGGTTGGTTGTTGGCTTGATGAGGGTATGTTGGTTTGAGGACTTGTATTTGGTGAGTGATGGGGGGTGACTGTGTTTGTAGGTTGAGGTACTAGATAAGGTGGTGTGGGTGATTTTGGTGCTAAGGGAATAGTTGGCATGAATACATGAGGTTCAAATCGAGGGGTGGTATTGTAGTTAATTCCAAAACCAATCTTGAAGGGAAAGGTGTGTTCATCAAATTGAACATGCCTACTGATAATTACTTTTCTAGTTAGGGTGAGACATCTGTAACCTTTGTGTTGCAATCCATAACCAATTAGCACACAAGGAGTGGATCTGAACTCTAATTTGTGCTTGTTGTATGGTCTGGTGTATGGGAAACACAAACATCCAAACTTTCTGAATGTGAGATAAGGAGGAATGGTACTAAATAACTTTTGTGTAGGAGAAACATGACCTAGAGTAGGCGTGGGTAGAGAGTTTATGAGTTGTGCATTTGTGAGAAATGCATCACCCCAGTACTTTAGTGGCATGGAAGCTTCAGCAAGCAAAGACAATCCCATCTCAACTATGTGTCTATGTTTCTTTTCTGCCACCCCATTCTGTTGGTGGATATGGGGGCAAGAAAATCTGTAAACTATGCCTTGAGCCTGCAGTTGCTTAGACAAACTTACAAATTCTAAAGCATTGTCACTTTGCACAGATTTTATTTTGTTGCAAATTGTAGCACTACCATTTGTTGGAAATGATTAAATACATATTTAATTTCAAATTTAGATTGAATTAAATAAAGCCAAGTGAATCTAGAGAAGGCATCAATAACATAATATTGAGCTCCATTTATTGAAGGCATGGGGTTGGACCCCAAATGTCAATATATACAAGGTCTAATGGGTTGTTATAAACTGTGTCTGAAGGAAAAAAGGGAAGTTGATGTGATTTGCCTAAACAACAAGAGGCACAGACAAATTTCTGAACAGGTAGAGAGATGTTACATGACTTTAACACTTTATCAACAATAGCTGAAGATTGATGCCTAAGCCTTGACTGCCAGAAAGCAAATTCTGACTCAAGTGCTGCAGCAGTATAGAAGGTAATAGGGGGAAGTTGTGGCTTGAAGTTTTTGAACTTGTATAAGCCATTGTTACATGATCCTTGGAGAATTGTCTCCTTGGTTTCCTGAGATTTGACATAACATTGGTAAGCATGAAATTCAAGAAACACATCATTATCCTTAGTGAACTGATGCACACTAAGAAGGTTTTTAGACAAGGATGGTACATGTAACAAGTTATTCAATCTAAATGTGAAGTTAGTGAGATTTGAATTAAAACCAGAGTTTCCAACATGTTTAATGGCAAGAGCAGAACTATTACCTACAATAACTCTTTGTGAGCTTGAGTATTCATTTTTCTCAGTGAAATTGAGAGAATTTGGAGTCATGTGGTGAGTTGCACCTGAATCAGGATACCAATTTGGATCCTGAATTGTAATTGGAGTAGCTATAGTGAGATTTGCTCAAGCCTTGGCAAAATTTTGATGCTAATTGCTAAAGTTCTGGTTCTGCTGTTGAATTGAGTTCTAACTTCCAAAACTTGCATCAAACTGAAGCTAACAATCTAGAGCAATGTGGCCAACTTTTCCACAGACTTGACATGTTGGCTGATTGGAGGATCTTCCACCTCTTGTATTAAAGTGGCCACCTCTTCCTCCAAAAGACCTCAAAAATTGCCAGATCTACCACCACTTCTAGCAAAAAAATGTGGTTGATTATTGTACTGTGCAAAATTCGCATGAATCATTGATTCAGATCTTTTGTACTTTCTAGTAATTCTTCTTGTGCCATAAGCAGCGCCTCTAATTCACCAACTGCTACAGGTGTTGGTCTTGAAATAATTGTGGTGATGAATGCAGAATATTCTTCAGGTAAGCCATTTAAAATCATAGCTACATGATCACTCTCATTGACTGCTGCTCCAATAGAAATCAAGGCATCTATGACCTTCTTAACATCTAACAGATACTCATTCACTGCTCCTTTCTTTATGTTTCCTAACTTGCATTTCAATTGATGAATTTTGGCAGTAATTTGTGAATTGAAAAACACTTCCAACCTCTTCCAAATGTGATGTGACAACTCACAACCTACCATTCTGGTGGTGAAAGGCTTTGTCATTGATGAAAGTAGCCTAGACTTCAACAACGCATCTTGCTTCTTCCATATCTGGTAATCGGAGATCACAACTCCAGCAATTTGATCTTCTGCTGTTGAAAATTTCCTTGGAATCGAGTTTCCAAGCACATGATCTAGTAGACCATAACCTTCGATGGCTGCTTCAACTAGATCTTTCCATGGCAAGTAATTTTCATCATCCAATTTCTGAGAAACTGGATTTGAGAAGGTTTGCAGCGGAATGGATGAAGATGTTTGAAGAGTAACAGAATCATTTGACATGGTGATCACAACCAAAGCTCTGATACCATGAAGGTATCAGTGCTTGGTTGAAAAAGAAGATTAGCGCAAGAAATGTGAGAGAAGAAGAGAGAAAACTCAAGGAAGCATTGAACTGGAAAACTAAGAAATGATCATTGATTGATTAGCTTGAGTGTACAAGAGTTTATATATACATTGAGTTAAACCACGTGCTTAATTCACTAAGCACTTAATACCTGCAATTGATTGTAACTAACTCCAGCTCATGCTAACTAACTCTAGCTGCTCCCTTACTCATTGTGATTAATTCTATGCATTAGTAGAGCATCTCTTAGAAATTAGATTAGAAGGTTTACCATCTTGGATGCCAAAAGAGCATGAAAATGCTCAAAAGAATAAGGGAACAAGCTATCACAATGCACAAGAAGGTCTACCATCTTGATCTGCATTATGGTTTGTTTTGCTTGCTAGTCTTATTTTATGATATTTTTTAATTATTAATTTTTATTTTCATTTCATTGTTTTTTTATTATTATTTTTTGGATTGATATAAGAATGAAGACTTTCAATGCGCTTCATTTGTTGTTATAGGTTTCTTTTGTTGTCGTGCCTACGTTGTTAATTTATTATGTTGTATCGTATCAAGATAATATCTATTTTTTTTTATAAAATGGCATGTCTTGCTGCTATTTTTGTTTAATTGTCATTGATATTAAAGTGTAAATGGAGATATATTTAGTTTTAATTCTTAATCAGTGCTGATTATATATGATTATTGTTTGATATAGTGTTGATTGGATTTTTTTTTATTCATATTAATTAGCTCCAATCACTTTGTTCCTTTTTATATAGTTCATAGGAAATTAATTCCGTTCAATTTACAACGAATAAATTTTCAAATTTATTAGAGATATAGTGATGCCATGCAAGACATGCCTTTGATTTTCTTCAACTTATTAAATTATTTATAAGGATCTGATCATTCTATTTATTTTATTCCCATTATTATTCATGAGATTAATGTGTTGCTTCATTTTTCCATTTTAAAATCTTATATATATATATATTAGGCAACACATTTGGCAGAGCAATCAAGTGCAAGGCAACGATGCTGGGTTTTTCTAGAAAGTTCTACAAATAAAAAGTTGAGTGTATTTTTGTGGTCATATGTGTTCAGACTTTGCATTTTAGTTGGTGCTTTGATACTATTAAAGTGTCCTGTTTTTGTTGATACTCTTGAGTCTATTATCATAGCATTAAGAGGGGAAAGATACTTGAATCTGTGACATATAATATATATATATATTAGCAATTGAGGTGTTATACTGGAGGTTAAGGTGTTTCATATTGTGCTAAGTGTAATGTCCCAATTTTTATGTACTAATTACTTTAGTTAGCTGATGGATAATTAGTCATTCATAATATAAATAATTTTTTTTAGTAATTTTATATATGAAATCCCTACTCTATCCTCATTTATATATACAATTAACGGTCAAACTATAGTTCTCATTTACACCCACACTTTAAAAAAAAAAAAATGAAAACCCAAACGCCATTTTTCCCCTCCCCTTCACAGTACACACACACACTTCTTTCCATTTCTTCTTCCATTTTCTCATCTTCTTCCTTCTTTCTCTCCATTTTCCTCCACAATCTCAACCTCATAAATCCTTCAATTCTTCACCAAATCCAACAAATAAATACACTTTTCCATAGCTCTTCCACCCAATAAACACAAATCCACCATTAATTTTTCAAGAAAAGTCCTCCTCCTACCTGTTCTGGAGCAAACAAAATTCGGGTAGAAAGGAAAGAATGAGTTTTTGCTTCCTTACTTAGGAGATCAAACTTCAAGGAGCCTGTGGTTATTTGGATCTTCAGTAAAAATCATCTTTTGGTAGGGGTTTATGTTTAAACTTGTTTATTTATGATTTTGTTAAGAAATCTTGAGTTTTGATGAATGATTATGCATGAAAAATCAAAAGAAATTGTATGTTGTTGCTGAAATTCTCGGATTTATGCAGACAGCTCAATTTGTATGAATTTATTCACATAGATAGAGACAATATTTTGAGCTAAAATTTTTATATGATGAAGCTAACATATGGAAGTATCTTCACTATTGTTCTTGAAGTGTTTAGATGACTTTTCTATTTTTTAAAATTCAGAAACCGAGAAGATTTCAGTTTCGGTATGAACAGTAATTTCTGAAGCACTGAATTTGTATAATTTATTTACCGTACCAAATGATCAAATTTTGACTTGAAATTTTTACAAGATGTTGTGGACATCTTGAAGTTAAATCATCAATGTTTTTATGATTTAACATGATCATTTGACAGGGTAATAAAATTGGGAACTATGGTTGTTGGCTGTAAATAGGGGGTTTCTGACCACCAAATTTGTCTAATTTTGTTAACATATTTAGAGAATGATTCTTGCTCTAAAAGTTTTACAGGATCTTGTGGACACATTGAAGTGTCTTAGATAATTTTTATATCCTCTGAATTTATTATTTAACATGCAAATAAATTTGTGTTACAATGTTTGAAATATGCATGAAAATTGAGTAAATATATATGCCATGTGTTTGATAAAATTTCTAAATGAGAGTAAAGGTTGTTTGGGATTGAGTTTTTACATATTTGTTGAAAGTGAAAGAGTGGAATTTATATGAGTTTTGGTTTATCATATAGTAGCATTTTAGTCTTGACATAATGAATGATTGCTTATTAATGTTTATGATTACTCGTTGAGTTGTTGTTGTGGTTTATCTCATCTTAAAGAAAAGGATTTTAGAATTCATTATTGAAAATTATGCTTGCATTCTTGTGAGAAAAAGAATGACTTTGAGGAAATAGAAAAAAGAGGAAGAACTAAAGATAAGGAAATCAGAATTAAGACATGAAGATTAAGAGTCGATTTATGTCGACAAAGAGGGTTCCGACACTGAATCGTTCTAAGGACCAGTGATGACTGGGCATTGACTTTCTTTATAGTGCACATGAGGGTTTCAGTGTCGGTTCGTATTAAGGAACTGGTGTCTACCAGTTAAGTATAAGCTTATAGCTTTTAAAATATCTAACCAGAATTAATTGAGAGGAAAGAACAGTGAGATGAATAAGAACAGATAGAAATGCGAAAGTTATGAGGTAGATAAGACTAAATAAAAAGATCTTAACTATGATGTATTTGATGTCTTACATCAGGATAGCCATTTATGTATGTTGTGACATTTAATGAATGAACCTAGTATATTTCCATGTAAGCATGTCTCTTTAATTATATTAATAAAGTTCCTTCATACATGCATATACTTATCATGCCAAGACCATGCTAAAAGACACCTCTACCTTGATTAAGATTGTTTACGAAATCCTAAAATCGAACCTCATAATTGTATGTAAATGATTTCAAAAGAAACCAAGGTAGACTAGAGATGATAATGATGTCATGTTAATTGCATATGTTCCTACTGAGATTTCAATTGATTTCTCACCCCTTTTCTTTTTTTCCATATCATCTCTAGATGAGCAGATAGATCCTGATGCAAAGACTTAGTTGCTGAAGTATTATTGTTTTTGCTGAAGTATAGTTGCTTTTTCATTACTTGGAGACTGTGCTATATTACTAGATCTTAACTTTGTATTTGGATCATGAGATCTTTCTCCTTTTATGTTTTGTATCTTGTGACTTGGGGTCATGGCTTAGTATATTCTCAGCTGGTTGACCCATGTGGCTATTTATATTTGATATTACATTACTATGTTATGTTATAGATTGAATGGCACCGTGTGCCTTATAAGGATGATATATGATATGTTGAAGTATTGTATTTTGAAAAGTATGTTGAGCTATGAATGATTGGTTATCCTGTTTATGATTTTCTGTCTTATAGGAGCATGGTATTTACGTCGTTATCATGCCGAACTTTCATTAGAATGCTTAGCAATATTTTATGTCAAATATTGAAAAGCTCACGAAATAGGACGTGATTCCTTAGTATTAATTCTTATATGACTCAAGCATGTAGAAATAAGTACTAGGAAGTTACACTAAGTTTCTTTCTTTTATGTATAGTGTATTGGTAGCGCTGATTGTTTTACCGCTTTAGCCTTGACGATCAGATTAAGGTGTTGCACATTGAGATGTTATGTTTGTTTTTATTGGAATTTAGAATAAAAAAGTATTTACAAGGACAACGTTAGATTTTGTCATTGTTGCCTAGCTTATTGTTATATATGGGATTAAAGGTTTTCACAAAATAAAATTAGATTAAGAAGTATATAGAACAATATATATATATAAGGATAATGTTAGATTTTGTCTTTGCTATCTAACTTATTGTTAAACAGGGGATTAAAGGTTTCTGTAAAACAATATTAAATGAAGAAGCATATATTAACAATAAAAAATTCAATGCAATGAGATCATATTATTGAATTGTTGCAAAATAATGTTAATATTGATATTATGGTTATGCTATAGTTTATGAAGGCGGACGAGGTAAAAAAAAAATAGTTTCTAGTTATTCAATATTTACAAAAATTTAATATAAGTGTATCTTAAATTAGATTTGAGTTTTTATAATTAATATATGTTTTTGCAAATTGGTTTTAATAAATTGAAATTAAGTGTGAATCAAGAAATGGGAGAGAAACAAACACTTTGAGGGAATAATAATGATTTGTTTTCTCTAATTGATCGAGTTTCATTTAAAACTTTATGAAATTATTAGATAATATTTTAGACAGATGTATTGAATATGTATTAATTAATTATATTAGATATGTGTTGCACATTTCATATTCGTGCATCGGCTGGGCACACACACTAGAAAATCATTATGACATGTTTGTTTTTTTTTATTTTATTTTTAAGAAAGCGATATTCATCCGTGTTCAATTGTGTGTTGCATTTTCAAGGGTGACAAATAAAGAATGACTAAAAGGTTTACATACTATAAGGATAGAAATATAAGTAGTGAGACATCAAATATAATCTATGAAGAAGTGTTTAAAAATTTACCTACAAATATTTTATTGCTTTGTGTTTGTTTCAGATTCATGCACAATTTGGATTACATATGTTTTGAATATATCTCTTGAATTTAATTATAATATGTTTTGAGAAAGTGAACTTCTTAACAAAATAGTTTTTCAATGTTTTACTTAGAAATAATTAATTATGTGCATTGCATGAGTCACAATCTATCTATAATCTATAATACTAATATTTCAGACTCCTACGAGGGAAAGTTTTTCAAGTGTCGCAATGAAAATGATTGAGGGCCCACAGTTTTTAAGAAGTTAATCATTCTTTTTTTTTAAAAAAAATAAAACTGTAATTATGACATATTATTAGAATATCATTGATAATCATTAGTATTTAGTAGCAAAATTGCACTATAAAAATTAAATATCTTTAAAACTTATCGGTATTTAATTAAATATATATAAACACTAATATTCAACACTCTTTTGGGTTTTCTAGATGTAGCTTTCAGAATAATTTAGAGCCCACAAATTTCATAATTTTAATAATTAATACTTTTTAAAAATTATAATCATAATTATTATATATCATTAGTTTACTATCGTTAATTTATATGATTTCAATATTCACAATAATCATTTTTAATATCTAAGTAATTTATGCTGAAATCTACATGGCGAAAAATGTTGTATAGTAACCTTATATGTGGGAGCTATTTAAAACAATTAGTGATAAATAAAATGAATAAATAATCAAAAGAAATTTTTGTACCTATTGATAAAATACAAGTGTTTGAAAAAGTTTAAATAAGATAAATATAATTATGTTACTTTACTTATATATTCTTAATTATCAATTAATTAATTAATATATAATATTGATTAATTACTATATAATTTTTGTACCTATTGATAAAATGATAACACACAGACACAGAATAATATGATCCACTATATTTAAATTAATATATTCATTAATTTATAATATTTGTTATAAACTAGAAATTCAGTCTTGATATACTAAAATGAGGTAAATGACTTATTATATAAAAAAAGTAGTCATTATAATTAATTGTTTATCAGTTTTATCTTATAACTCTTTTACTATCTTTATTGGTTATTTTTATTTTAGCTTCTTTTTTCATATTTTAGCCTTTTTTTAAGTATTATATTTATGGTTTCACGGTTAGTTATCACTTTTACATAATAATATTTATAAAAATCAAAAAATATTTTTAAAAATATTTATAAAGATAAAAGCTAAAATTTTAATATTCATAAAAGTCAAATACATATTTTAACATATTTATATAGGGCTTAAATTCAAAATAACAGAGACTAAGCAATTTTTGAAATTATAATTTCCTTAATTAATATAAAATTGAGCCTTATTTATCAAGTAATTTTAAGTTTTCTCAAATTATCCTTAAAAAAATATAAATTCATGTGCTAAGGTTATTGAAAACTATTTTTTTTTTCATTTTGGAAGCTTAACATATGAATAGAATTTATAAAGATTTTCTCAAACATTTCCTAAACAATGAATTTATTGAATATATAAAGAAAATTGTTGAGTTAGTGCTTGGAAATTAGTTAAGGAAACTCTTTAATACATTGTTGGTGATGAATACAATGAGCATGCCGAAATTTGTATTGGAGCATGTTTGGAAATTTTAAGAAGATGAAATCTTATATGACCGAAAAATATATTAAGGAATTAATGTAGGTTTCAAATTGTAATTTAAATTTTTATCAATGATTTTAATATTATATTTTCAAATTTTAAAGACAAATCTAGCATTTTTTTTATAGAAAAAATTGAAAGTTTCATATTGTCATAAAAAAAAACTTTTTGGTATATCTTTCTATCCCAAGTTCATAGCTAAAGAATTTATCTTTAATTGAAATTGAAAAGCTATTTAATTCAAATGGGAGGTCTTTGAAAGAGTTTTAGTCCTTCTCATACCCAAATGATGCTCCACTCAATTAATTTTAAAGTCATCTCTTAGCTGAAAAGCTAAAATATGATAGAGAGAAATTATCTGAAAATCTTAAAGGTTACTTACCTTTAATGAATGAAATTTAGAGGAGAATTTATGATAATATAATGGACTCAATAACCACTAGACATGAGGTTTTAATTTTGTATATGATTATGGAGGAACTTGAAAAACATTCATCTAGAGAATATTTACCAAAATGATGTGGAAGAAAATGAGATGTAATTGAAATCATGTAAATTAAATTTATTCATTATTTTTATTAATTACAAAGTATATTTTTGTATTTTTATAAATTAAATATTTTAATTTACTAAAAATACCCAGGGGGATTACTTGAAAAAAATGATGGAATGAGAACACATTTAGTCTTTACGAGGACGAGGGAAGAGTCACTGTTTGTAAACGGGATAGGGACAATGAATGAGGTCTCTACCACAAGGAGATTGGCAATTTCCCATTTATATAAATTATTTATTTATATCTATATGTATAAAATCTTAGTACACATTCATTTTTTTAATTATCTTTATTGAATTTGCATTACGTATGTATTTTCATTTTTAATTTTGATTATATTGCATACATAGTATTGTTACTCTCTTGCTTTCAAAATATCTATCAATTTTGGACAAACAAAGATTTAAGAAAGATAATAAATGACATTGGTAATTGAGTAAAATATAGTGAATGTACTAACATATCCCTATATATTAATTAATATACTCTAATATTAAATAGAATGCTTTGAAAAATCTGAAATTAATTAGGTGGAGTATTTAAAGAAAAAAATTAATGCTTTATTGAAATGCGAAATTAATAGATATTTTGAAATATGAGGTTGTTTGAGTTAACGGATGTTCCTAAAGGGAATGAGTATTATGCATATTTATATTTTGAATATCTAAATACTTTTCAATTTTTTTGGAATTATTTTAATAGATCTGTAAATACCCTGTATGAATTCAAATCTTCGTGAGAAATAAGGAATAAGGACCTGTGACGGGGATGAGAATGGTAAATAGGGACAAAATTCTAAATAGGGATAGGGTGCGGGAGGCATATCCCCTCTCTTATTGTCATCCATATTAATGGTATATGATATTGTAAATATATCCACTTATTTTATTTTATCATTAATCAATTTTAACCATCAAAACATGCAAAATATTTATAAAATAGGTTTTTTATTGTTAGTTAAAAGTTATCTATCGAGATTTTCTTAACCTTATAAATATGATATTCAAAATAAAATATAAAATAGAATGAGTCATTTCATGTTCATACTCATTTATGTTTTATTTATTTAATTATATAGCTACTTATTTTTAAAATAAGTTTATATACTCAATTTTTTATAAGATGTATTTAAATGAATTATTATTTATTTTTAATAATGGTCAATAAACTATTTCATTATCATCCCATACATCGCAGGGTCAAATGACTAGTGCTAGTAAATGATGCAAAAGATGAATTATGCTAAGTAATCTGAATTGTCGACAAAGTTCTTTTTTTGTATCCAAAAAAAAGAGAGAAAAAATAAAGAAAAACCATAGAATTATGAATTAATTGTTGCCATGAAATTTGTAAAAATAATTAATCAAAATATAAAAATAAATATTAATATTTGAACATAGGTAAAATTACTATTTAAATGTGACCCATAGAAAGGCAATATTTTAAAACATGATAATATTTCTATGTTTTGAAATAATAAATAAACATACAAAAGCAGCGCAATTTACCATTTGATATAAAATTAATTATAAGTAATGGAATAGAAAGTGATTTTTGTTCAAATTCACACAGTTTTTTAACTGTTCATGTGTTTATCCATTAAAAATTAATTAAAAAACCTTTAATTTAATTTAAAGAAAATCAGTTAACGTTAAAAATAAACTCAGAATAATAATGGAAAAAATTAATATTGTTTTTTTCCTTCTAGCAGCTACCTGTTCAATAGAGAAATAGTTGAATATTATAAGATTTTAGTTATTATCTATCATCATACACATGATTAAAGATGGTTCAACCATACATAAATGAAGATGGTTATACCGTGGAAGATTCGTATTATATATTCTTGTCATCTCACATCTAATTGAACAAAAAATACCAGGTAGAAAAGGAAAATGCTAGCTGTTAGCATAATATCCATAGGATCTGTTGGCTTCTCGATGATCTGGGTATTCCTCAATGATGTCTAGAGCCCTATTTAGATTGCACACAATGATGTCTTCCATGATGTCTTTACCCATTGATCTTTACTATGATAACTAGAGCCCTATTTAGATTGCACACAATGATGTCTTCCATGAGCGCACTAAATACATTAAGATTGATTGTCACTTTACTCGCCATCACAGTCTTCGTGGCGCCCTTTGCCTTCATTCTAACCCTAGTGATTTGTTTACCAAGGCATATCACCCTTGGTGACTTTCGTATTCTGGTTTTTAAAATTTGTCAGCCTTTCTCTGCGTCTCTCTTTTCCTCTCTTAGTTTATAACACTAGCCCATCCAGAATTTTTTTTCTGAAAACAAGTGCCGGAATAGCATGACATAAGAAATAACATTTGGATAAGTTAATGGATCCTACCATTACTATGTATTTTGTAAGACATTTTGGCCGATAGTATTACTCAATAGAAAAATATGTTCATAATAAGAAAATGATAAATCTATTATTTTAATATTTGAGAGTCATTTTGTGGAAACTATCGCACGTGTCTTTTATACAGAACTTTAGGATACACGTGTTATTCATATAGTGATTTAGTGTCCAATTTTCTCAACATTTATGTCTACATATTTTTTTAACTTAATTTATAATTTAATTAATTATTAATAAAATCAAATATTACAATCATTAAATATTACATGAATCAATAAAATTAGAATAATTAAGATATATTCATGGGATTAAGAATCATTAAAATTATGATCTACAATTAAAATTAAGAATTATTAAGAATGGAAAAAAAAAGAATTTATAATATATGATGCTAATATTCCAGACTCCTAGAATGATTTAGGACTCACAGTTTTTAAGAAGTTAATCATTAATTACTTTTTTGAAACATTAAAACTACAATTGTTACATATTATTAGAAAATTATTGACAATTATCAGTATTTAATGATATAATTGTCCATTATTTACGTTTCAAAAATCACTTTTAAAGCTGTCTTAAGTATTTTAACATAATATATATGTTATCTATCTCATGAGAGATTTTTGACATATCTGTTTGCTCTATCGATATGCTTTATCTTGCTGAATTCCTCCTTTTTGCTTCTTCTCTTTGTTTGCAACCTCAGTGATTGTTTGACTATCTTTTTATATATTATATTGTTTCATTCTAATGTTATTACAAAGATTTCAATTCACAACAAAGGTATCTTCTGCGTCTTCTTCATCTTCCTTCTCACATCGTATTGCATTTTTATTTTCTTTGTTATTTATCTTGTGTTCTCCACGTCTTCTATGATATTAATATATTGATATGAAAATCTGTAAATTCTAACTATAAAATGAGAAATCTTTTAATGTGTGATAAATTTATATTATTCACTGATTTTTAGTTTTTTGAGTTTTTAATATGTTCTTAACTTTACCATTTTCCTTTTTATTGTTTTCATTTTATTTTTCTTGGTCACTTTTTTTTCATGTTAAATTTTAATTGTTTTCATTTTAATTTTCTTTCTAATTGCTTCAATTTTATTTTTTTCTTTGTCATCAATCTTTTCTTTGTTATGCATTTTTAATTTTTATATAGAGCCTTTTTATCATTGATTTTTTTGTTTTTCCAAATTGCCATCTAGGTTTGAAGTAGATTATAGCATTATTTGCTCAAAGGTTTTGTGTTGTTGATTTATCATTCTTATTTATATCTTTTGGCTTCCTACTTTTATTTGTTTAATTAATCTTTGCATTTGATCTCTATATTTGTTATGTTTAGGTCTTTTTACCGTGGTAGCTCATCAATTGCTCCAATTTATATGGTCTTTTAGTTGAAATATTGATACTTTGTTGTACTTTTGTTCTATCTATAATTTATTTGTATACATAAATGATTTATTTTATATATTGAGTCATTATTATTAATTTTTTGAAGGATTTAAAATTCATCTTGATAAAATATTCTGTTAAGATATTCACTTAGAAGAAATTGCAAAATTCAAAAGATTTTAAATAGTGATTTTATCTACCTAGAATAGAGGATTTTAATTTCCACCTATAGAGAGGGAATTTTGAAATTCCTACATGTACAAGTATAAACTTTCTTATTTTGGTAAGTCTCACTTTTATTATATTATATTACAATTTCTTTATATTTATGAGATTTTTGTTTAATGTTATTTTTAATTCATTTTGTTGTATTTTAAATTTTTTAAATATTCAGTTTATATTATATGATGTTATATTTATGTATCATTCCATTTTATTTATATAACAATTACATTTTATAATTGAAATTTAAAATATTTTGTGAATGAAATTTAAGATAATTTATGAAATATGAACTCATTATAATTGATTTTAGATCTATTGAATTTTGATTATTAATTAAAAAATTTATTTTTAAAAAATATTTTATGTTTTTCAAATAAAATATGTTAAAATCAAGGAAATGTAATTACCTCACCTAAATAAAGTATTTTACAAACAAAGGAAATGTAATTATCTATGCAAACAAAAAATTTAAAAATTGAAGGAAACTTAATTGAAGCATTTTCATTTTCTAGCATTTTAAATTCCCTTATATTTTAAAAATACTCCATCCAAACTCACACAAAGTTTATTTCCATGTTAGATATTTTGTTTTTCAATAATTACATTTTTTTTGTTATATAGGATATGTATATTTATAAGATTTTCATATCTACAAGATTTTGGCAATGATATGTAGAACATTTCTAGTCTTGGAAGGAAGTAATAATCAATGGACACCCGAAAAAGAAAATGAATGTTGACAAAAATAAAAGGATTTTTAAAACTAAGTTCTGCTAACTGAACAAATGGATGAGTCACCACTTAGTATATAGGAATTAATAAAGAGAAAATTTTGCAATATTAGTCAAAAGGAAGCCAATTGCATAGGGGTTATGATATTCCTACGTCATTGTAGCAAATGAGAAGGAGAAAGCGAACATTAGGGGAGCAATTATTGTTTCCATTACATATCCTTACTTGATTAGGAAGGGGACATTCATTTTAATTTATCACATATAATAATAAAAAAATAGTCCAAGATGCATGCAATTTTATTAAATGATTTTTATCATTGATTGGTGGATCACGTTACAACCATGTTAATTCCATATTAAATGCATTTTAAAAAAAAATAAAATAAAATGGAACATAAAAGAAATTGATTCATTTATTATATGCATGATTTTCTTAATTTGAAATAGATATGTTTCAAATCGGATTCAAATGATATTTTGAATATGTTTACAAGGAGTTGGATGATATTTACGTAGCAAATTAACAAGGCTATGAAGCAAAAAAGATTTGATACAACAATTGTGTGAATGAAAGAAAAATAGGAAACACAACAAGAGATTGGGAGAGTTTAAAATTGATATTATGAGTTGGCATGATCTTCTGCAACCGCAAACCTTAAATATTCAAAGTTTAACAAATGACTTTGGTATTTGATTTGTCTGAGGTAATCAACTACGTAAATTAAAAGTCTTTTAGCAAGTTTATATATTTTTGTTCACTAAAGTAGAGAATTCAAATTTTTGTAATTAATTTTATTATTGGATCTACTAATAATGGAAAATTGAAGCAACGAAGATTTAACTTTCATATTCCTAGAATCAACTTTAGAAATCGAGATTTGAATTGATTAGAAAATTTATTATTATGTTTAAAATCAATCAGTTGGTATTTAAAATAAAAAATATAAATTAATTTTATTTTCTTCCCATTTAAGTTTTAAATCAGATCATTTTATATTGAATCGAATATAATTTAATAGAAATTGAAAATTCTAATAATTCAATTTATTGTGATTTTTTAAATCAAATCAAACATATATAAATCAGTTAACATATCAATATATGTATATATATGTATGTTAATTATATCTGTAATATTAACTTATATCTATAATATTAATATTAATTTATTAGTTTGCTATCAGTAATTTATACAATTTTAACATTCATAATAATCATTTTTAATATTCGGGCAATTTATGCTGAACTCTACATGGCAAAAAATATTGTACATTATTTTAATAACCTTATATATTTGAGTTTTTAAAATAATTAGTTATACATAAAATAAATAAATAATCAAAAAGTAATTTTATATATATTTTGAAAAATATGTGTTTGAAGATGTTTTAAATCAGATAAATTATGTTACTTTACTTAGATACTACTAATTAACAATTAATTAATTAATATATAATATTGATTAATTACTACACACACACACACACACACACACACACACACACACATACACGGTAATGATATCATATCAATAATGTTGATTTATTCTTCATTTACCAAAATCAAGAAGATAAAACAACAAATAAATAAATTAGTGCCATGTCTTTTTATTTATAATAAATGTTGATATCAAAAGTAATCATTTTATGCACTATTTTTTTATTTTATACATTATTTCAATATTTGGTATATAATAGATTTTATATGTTATTTCAAGATTCAGTATATAATAAATATAATCCATTACATTTAAATCAATATATATGTTAATTTATAATATTTGATATAAATTAGAAATTCAGCCTTGATTTATTAAAATGAGGTAAATGACTCATTATATAATAAGGACATTTACTATGATTGTTTATTAATTTTATTTCATAACTCTTTTACTATCTTTATTGTTTATTTTTGTTTTATCTTTTTTCTATCTTAGTACTTTTTTAGTATTATATTTATGGTCTCATGGTTAGTTATCACTTTATATAATGACGTTTATAAAAATTAAAAGAGAATTTTAAAAATATTTATAAAGACAAAAACTAAATTTTAAATATTCATGAAAGTCGAATACATAATATAGTTATATAGGGCTTAAATTCAAAATGACATGGACCAAGAAATTTATGAAATTATAATTTCCCTATTTAATATAAAATTAGACCTTAAGTATCAAGCTAACATGATTTTAAGTATTTTCAAATCCTCCTAAAAAATAATAAATGTGTTAAGGTTATTGTAAACTACTTTTTTTTTTCAATTTTGAAGTTTAATATATGGATAGAATTTATCAAAATTTTCTCACACATTTCTTAAACAATGAATTTATTGAAGGTACAAAGGAAATTATTGAGTTAACATCTAGAAATCAGTTAAGGAAATTCTTTGTTACATTATTAGTGACAAACACAATAAGCATGTCGCTATTTGTATGGGAGCATATTTGGGAACTTTTAGAAGATAAAATCTTATATGATTGAAGAAAAATATTAAGGAGTTAAGGTATACTTTAAATTGTAATTTAAATTTTTTATCAATAATTTTATTATTATATTTATAAATTTTAAAGACAAATATTGTATTTTTTAGAATATGTTTAGAGTTTCATATTGTCATAAAAAATATTTTTTGTATATCTTGCTATCGTAGGTTCATAGTTAAAGAATTTATCTTTAATTGAAATTGAAAAATTACTTAATTCAAATGGAATATATTTGAAGGAGTTTAAGTCCATGTCATACCGAAATGATCCTCCACTCAATTAATTTCAAAGTCATCTATTGGTTGAAGAGCTAGAATATGACAAAGAGCAATAATCTAATGATCTTAAAAGCTATTTATTTTCAATGAACAAGTTTAGAGGATAATTTATGATGATATAATGGACTCAACGTAACAACCGCTGAGAATTGAGATTTTTTGTTTTGTATACGATTATGGAGGAACCGAAAAAACATTCATTTAGAGAATATTTATTAAAATGATGTAAAAGGAAATGATGTGTACTTAAAATAATGTAAATTAAATATTTTAATTTACTATAAATATGTAAATGGCTAAGGATGATTAAAAAAGTCAAAGTAGTATCCGTTGGGATTACCTTAAAAAAAAAGGATGAAAATGAAAACTCATTTAATCTTCACATGGACGAGGTGGAGTCACTATTTACTAAATGAGGTAGGGACAAGAAATGAGGTTCCTGTCCCATAGAGACCTGCAATTCTCTATTTATATAAATTATCTAAATATTTATTTTTATATATATACAAAAAAAAAAGAGAATCTTAGCTCATATTATTTTTTTAATTATCTTTATTGAGTTTGTATTATGTATATATTTTTATTTTTAATTTGGATTATGTTGCATTAGTAGTATTTTATATATTTATGTTTCGAATATCGAAATACTTTTCAAGTTTTCTCTTTTGGAATTATTTTAATAAACTCGTGAATATCCCGTAGGGATTCAAATCCCTGAAATAGGCAATAGGGACCCGTGACAGGAATGACGATGTGGATATATAGGAAGCAAAATTCAAAAGGGGAACAAGATACGGGAGGCATGTTTCCTCTCTCATGGATATGCATTGTCATCCCTAATAATTGTATATGATATTGTAAATATATCCACTTATTCTATTTCATTATTAATCAATTTCAACTATCGAAATATGCAAAATTTTGATAAAATAAGCTTTGTATTATTAAAGGTTGTCTACTGAGATATTCTTAATCTTATAAATATCATATTTAAAATAAGATATAAAATAAAATGACTTATTTAAGATCCATAATCATTTATATTTTGTTCATTTGTTTAATTATTTAATTGTTAACTTATTTTCAAAATAAGTTTATAAACTCAATTTTTATAAGATGTATTTAAATAAATTATTATTTATTTTTTTATAATGGTTAATAAGCTATTTTTTATTATCATCCCGTGCATCACACGGTCAAATAACTAGTTTAGAAATATAATTAACTTGGTTATATTTCTAGAGAGAGAGTACTTAATTTTTTTTCTTTTTTGGGTCATGAGAGTGTACTTAATTTAACTTGATTATATTTCAACTAGCACATCCTTATCTCGTGGGAGAGATCGATACTTAACAATCTTCAAAAAGAAAATTGTAATTGGAAAAACTTTAACATTACGCAAAAACCTTGTATATGGAGAGAAGCAACATATATAATGCAACAGTACGCTAATACTTTCTCCGCCCTAGATACACCTAAGCACGTTAGACTAATTGCAATCCATCATCTATAGTTATACAGAGGGAATAGGATAGCCGCAGAACCTCACATGTGGCATCTTCTTTTATACTTCTTTGGACAAATTCTTTTATTCGTTATAATGCAATTATCTTCGGTAGCCTTCATTATCACACCTTGCATCATATGAAAAAAAGCATGATCTGCAGCATACAAGTACAACATGGAGTATCTATTTTTGAATTTATATTCCATAAGGTTTTCTCACTGCTGCAAGTATAATCGTTCCTTAAATAAAGCAACTTATGGTCTGTTGGAGTAGCAGATACTCTTTTTCTTTAACCAATAATTTTAGGTTCAAATCTTGTGATGTATAGCTGTTGGGATTGGGGAGAGATGTCACCTATAGAATCTTAAACGCTCGAACATGAAGTTATTACCTTGTATTAGGGCTGCAAGTGAGTTGAACTGAGATGAGTTGATCAAAGCTCAAGCTTGGCTTATTAGTTTTGAGCTCAGCTCAAGTTCGGCTCATCAACAATTGAATCTAAAATTCACACCCAAGTTCAGCTTGCTAAAAGTTTACCAAACTCGAGCTTGCTTGATAATGGGTTGACTATCTATATATGAATTGAGTCTTTTGGCTTAATAATAAGTTAGAACTTTTACTATAAATATATAGCCTATTTTCAACATAATTTATATATCAGGTGATGCAAAAATATATCAAGTTACATTTATTGTTCATAACCAACACATCACAATATATATACACACATATATATATCAAGTCAGCTTACTAGAAAGTGAGTTGAATATAGTAAGGCTCAAATTTGGCTCATTTAATAAACAACATCAAATTGTTAGCTCAAGCTCAATTAATGAATTCACGAGCTTAGCATATTGAACTATTAACAAATCAAGCTGAAAATAGCTCACAAAATGGTTTGGCTCCCAGCTACTCCTTCAGTAGGAAAATACTTATAAAACCCAGCCCCCCAAAAATAATAATAAATGAAAAGAAATACTTTCTTAATTAAATTGGTGAGATATTTAAATAAATGTAGCAAATAATGGATATTCAAAAATAGTTTCAGCTGATTAAATGATTAATTAAGTATATTTATGAGTTTGAGTTTTGGAATGAAAGATTTAATTGTAGAGTAAATTATAATAATTAATTTATTTATATTTGAATCAAGTTCATAATAACGGAAAATTTACACCAAAAAAAAAAAAAGGAAGGAAAGAGTGTTTTCCAATTAACTAGAATATATTCACATTTGAATCCAGCTACGTTGCTAGCTACATCGTAAGAACAAAGTGTGTTTTCCAATTTACTAGAATACATTCGCATTGTCAATCGAAAAGGATATTTTCTCGTTTTCAAAGGATGATGGGCACTCGATTTGGGCCATGACTATTTTAAGAATTCTTAAAAATCTGAAAATCGTATCATACGAGAACCAAATCATATACATTTTTAAAGTTTTGAAGAGTCCCATTCGTTAGACAGCTAGATAACATACTCCATTTTATTTGCAGCCACCAAACATTGGCTATTAAGGAATATAATCATAAACCATTAAGGAAAACATTATTGTTTTGGAATACTATATCTTCTCAAATAAGTGTTAATTGAAAAGAAATTACCTTTCTAAAAATAACTATCTATTTTAGAAATTTAGATAATATTAATTTTTTTTTCAACTATACCCCTATTAAATAGAATAGTGGGGAAGAGAGTAATTAAGAAAAAAAAATAGAAGAGCAGTGAGTATTATTTAATAAAACATACCTAAATTATTCTAAGATAAACATTCTTAATGATTTCTTTAGTCAATGTCCGTATTTAAACTGAAAACCTATTTGAGAAAAGGTACTATATACACGAGTATAGAAGTTCAATATTCTTTAACTTGAAAACCAATATATACTAGTTTATCATCTGTGCGGTGCACAGAATGATTAGTAGTAAAACAAAAATATTAAATATTAAATTTCATTACATGTTTTTAACAATTATATTATTTATACATTCATGCAATTAAAAAATTATTACATTTTTAAAATAAATGCATTAAATTCTATAAAATACAATGAAAATAAATAATTAGAAAAAAGTGGAGTAGAATTGTAAATAAATAATCTACCAAATATCATTCATGTAACATACATGTTATGAAGGAAAGAGAACCATAGCTAATAATTAATTTTACGATGACAATACATATGAGATGTAGATAATAATATATTAATTAAATCATAGTTAAATATCTTAGAGAAATAATTGTGCTTCAATATATTTGAGACTACAGATATATCTTCTACTAAATCATAATTTAATGACATTGTGAGAGGATGATCAGGAAAAGAGATACAGATTGCTTAATGTTTTGTAAATAAGAATAGACAATATAAATATGTTATAACGTTGTACATTAAAATAAAGATGCAAGAATTAAGAAAACTTAATCAAATACTAATTAATTAATCGATCATAATCAAAGTCAATTGAAATCAATTACCACAAATTAGTTATCATATTGAATTACTGAAAAAAATGACTGATTATTCACAATCATTATGTTTATTATCAATACAAATGTTATGATTGGCCTTTTTCAAACATTATACGCTGATTTGTATCATTTATTATATCAAATGTTGATTTGGTTGTTGACCAATAAGAAAATATTGTTGGAGAATAAGAATTTCTGGGTGCTAATTTATACTAATCGGAGATGTTCCATTTATGATGGAATCAATCTATATTGATTATTACTATAATGATTTGATCTCACTTGAAAAATTTATAAATGTTCAAGTCTTAAAAAAAGAATGTATTATATTCTCTCAAAAAGTGATTTAATTGAAAAATATGAATTTTGATTGGTAACAAAAAACTTAATTAAATTACTTGTTATAATTATTATAATTGATACATTTTATAAATACACAGCTCAAACAAAAAGGATTTGATTTAATTTTTCCAAATCCTACATCAAATATTATATATTCTTTAAAATAAATATTCAATTAAAATGAAAATAAGTATATTTGATCTAACAGAAAATTAGGAATAATCATGATTGAGAATAAAATTGAAATCAATTATAATCAACTCAATTATATTTATTATTACTAATGATTTAATCACAATCTCAAATTAAAAAAATGTTAAAATCTAAAAAATAGCATATTATATTCTCCAAAACAAGATAACATATCATATTGTTTGAAAAATTATTTAATAACATTATATTCACCAAATAAATAATCCAACAAAAAATGATATAATTTTTCAAAATTCTACATTAAATATTATTCTTTAAAATAAATATCTAAACATATATAGAAAATTAATATATCTTATTTAAGCAGAAATTAGGTATCATGATTGATAATAAATTTGGAATATAGTATAATCAATCAATAATATTTATTATTACTAACAATTTACTCTTAATTTCAAATTTAAAATTGTCAAATCTTAAAAGAATAACATATTATATTCTATAGAAAAATATTTAATAAAAACTTATGCATCGGAAGTGGTAGTGAAAGATAATTAATTACAATTCTTTAAATTATTATAATTCATACATTATATAGATAAATAATGCAAAAAAAAAATCTTCATTATTTTTAAAATTATATATCAAATATTATTCTGTAAAACAAATATCTAGTCATATATATGAAAATTAATATGTCTAGTTGAACTAAAAATTAGGAATCATAATTGATAATGAAATTGAAATAAAGTATAATCAATCAATTATATTTACTAATATTAATGTGTTAATCATAATTTCAATTTTAAATTTAAAAATTTTCAAATAGAAAAAAATAGCAAATTATATTCTCTAAAAAATTATTTAATTGAAATTTGTGAATCATGATTGGTAAACAATACAATTAATCATAATTATTACAATTACTATAATTAGTAAAATCTCTAAACAAATAACCCAAACAAAAAAAAATCAGAATTACTTTTCCAAATTATATATAAAATATTATTCTTTACAACAATGTTTAACCACATATATAAAAATTAGTATTCATGATTGATAACAAAATTAGAATAAAGTATAATCAATCAAATATGTATTACTATTAATGATTTAATATCAATTTCAAAATCAAAATTTTAGAAATGGTCAAGTCTAAAGAAATAACATATTTTATTCTCTAAAAATGTTTAATCGAAAAGTAAAAATATCTCTTTTTTCAGTGAGTTTAATTTGCAGAATTTCATCTATTGTGAACCAAATTTTGCTTTTATCTCTTTTTCAACGTATCAGTTATTGTTTCTTATGTAATGTATTTTGTGGTAATTCAATGTGTTTGTCTATTATTATTCATTATAGACATAAACATTTAGAATAATAAATCAATACAAAGCTCTTTAGTCGTGTGACTGTTGCATTTTTTAAAAATAATTTTAGCATGTGTTTGTAGCATAAATTGTGAAGAAGACATTCTAAATTTTTTTATTCCTTGATTTCTTGAGTCATTTGAA
Organism: Dalbergia cultrata; assembly: GCA_031216105.1. NCBI lineage: Eukaryota > Viridiplantae > Streptophyta > Magnoliopsida > Fabales > Fabaceae > Dalbergia > Dalbergia cultrata. Next base: position 21,907,241 of record CM062351.1, on the reverse strand, counting down.
CCATGATCTAATCCAATTCAACTATATATCAAGTTCAATGGAAAATGATATAGGATCATTCTTGGTTTTCATTCGAAAATCAAGCCTACACAAACAATAGGAGGAAAATCAGGTATGAGATTATGTAATCTATTACAGAATTGCGTAACAGAGAACAATAAAATTTCTCTTCTGCTCTATCAGGCTACTGAATTAAAAAAAAAATCCAATAATAATAGTGAAGACAAATGTAAAACAAGCAATTTTTTATTTTTTTATTAACTTTAGACCGGGAAAGAAAATTAATAATAATATTTCTAGAGGCATAGTTGTCATAGTCATTGGATCAAATAGATAAATTCCTGAGATAGGTATGCATTTATATAAATGCCATTCATTGAAATATCGATACACATATCATGACAAAAAAAAAAAAAGACACCTATATAAATATATAAATCATTCACAAATGTATGCATGGCAATAAGAATTCACCTTTCTAATTATTTAATAAAACTAATACTCATGACAATAAAAATTTCATTATCTGAGCACTTCTCTAGTTAAGCTCATCGTTTCCATCTCCAATGCATCAGGTTCAGAAGTTGGCCTGTGTCATCCTCTTGTCACATCACCTCATACAGCATCACCACCCGTTGCTGTCAAGTAATAAAAATGTCTAGAAAGAATATCATATCTATGAGAGAGGAAATAGAGAAAATGTTAAATAGGAGATGAAGGATCATATTTTTGAAAGCACTATTATGATGATTGGTTATAATGAGGGAGCAATTAATGTAATTGATTATATTAAAAATTATCAAATCAAAATGATGATAATTTGAAAAATTGAAATCATAATGAAATTTTCTTTAAAAATAATTGATGATATTTGAATGACTAAATGCATATTGTCAAACTATTGGAGATATGATTGGCTGTATGATATGATAAATGATTATGTAATAATTGGGTTTAGAATTGGGGGGAAACCAAATGTTCTGACTGAATGACATGTCAGCATTTCTCTTTTTGCAAAACCTGATTATATATATATATATATATTGTCATTTAGAATTATGTAAGAAATTGGTTATACGGTACCTCATATAATCTGGACGGAAATTGAACATGTTTCAAATGCTTTTTTTTTTTTTTTTTTTGCTTTCAACACATATATATTCCTATAGGAATGTATGGTTTTTTGAATAGATGAATTATAAGGCCAATATTACAGCATAGAATCTTTATTTCAATTTTGCTCGGTGCTATAATAGAGATTGGTTTTTAAGGATGTGTTCTAACTGCACAATATGTCGAATAGAGAGCTGTCACTTCACTTTGTTTTAGGGGGAAAACACAAGGAACACAAAGAGAATGGCAGAGAGGAGAGCTGAACCAATTAAACTCTTGTGTCGAACCAATTAAACTGAAGAATATAAATTAAGATTGGTATTTGATTTGTCAAAGATTATGTTACACATATCATGTCTTATTATAAAGAAATACGTTCAGAGGGCAACGCTACGAGGGGTATAAGCAGGATGCTTGGCGTCAACAGGAGTGGATCAGGATGGACTTGCAAGTTCAAGAGTATAGAAGAATTCAGGAGGCTGGAGCAAGTGTCTTTCACCATTGTCGTTGATAATTTGCCCTCTTTAATAGCTAAGGCATGGTTAGGGCAAATATTCAAAGGTGCGTTCTATGGTGCCAATGAATTTGGGAGCCTTTGGGTGCCTAATTAACGTGGCTCAATGAAAATGTAAACAAGTGGCCTAGAAAAGTCAAAAGGACATTGCACCAAAAATATCATACCAATTTTATCCTCTTCTTCTCCAACTTGAAACCCACCTCCGGCACCAGGACCACCGCACACCCCCACCATGTGCCGCAACCGCACCCATAAAACTAACCCAGCCCCACCCTAAGAAGCAAGAACCGTGGTCCGTTGCCATGGTGCCACCACGGGTCTTGGCAAAAAAAACCCCTGAATTCATTCTTGTGGGGAATTCAGCGCAAGCGGGTGTTGTTACTATTGGTAAAGATTGTGCTTTTTTTTTTCTTTTTTATTTGCGACTTCGAAATCGGAAGTGAAACAAACTGGGATGACGTTGCGGTGTTGTTATTGTTAACATATTGCGACTGGGAAAGTGGGAATGAATGGCAATGGCGGTGGAAATCTTTCTCAATTTCTCTAGCTAGTGTGCTTTTGTTAGTTCAGACTTAGCAAAGCTCATGTCCTAGTCTATGGAATGAAAGGAACTGCAGCTGAGGTAAAGATGCAACTTTCCCATGCAAAAAATAGAAGAGAAAAATCAAATTTTTATTTAGTTATTGTTGCAAAAAACCCCTGAATTCATCTTGGCAGCGGACCACGGCTTTTCAGGCGGGGCTGGGTTAATTTTAGGGGTGGGGGTGGGGCTGCAGCACATGGTGAGGGTGTGTGGTGGTGGTGGTGCTCGAGTTGGGTTTCAGGTTAGAGAAGGAGGAGAAGGGTTAATCTGAGAAGGAGAGGGCAAAAATAGGTATGGTAGTTTTGGTGCAATGTGCTGTTGACTTTTCTAAGCCACATGTTCTCATTTCATAGAGCCATCTTAGTTAGGCACCAAAGGACCCCCAAACTTATTGGCACCATATATTCAGATCCGTACGGAAGGTGATTGACATCTAAATTTGGAGAAAGATACGAAGAACTTCAGTTCAACCTTTTGCTTTTGTGAGATTTGAATCACAGGAGGAAGCTTGAGGCGCAATTAAAAATTGCAATAGAATGGAGATCAGTCTATGTGAAAGAATCAAATTTCAAATGCGGCGTGCATTAACCACTAGTTTCTTCTTATGATGAAAGGGAGGTACAAAGGAAAAACTCCGAGGTTCTAAAATATACTGGTTTTGCGGATGGGAAGTGATACGAAGAGTTGCTATGTGCCAACACTAGTGGGATAAATACTTCAGGGGACCAAAACGTCAAGCTTCGAATAGGAGGAGAGTATAAGCGTATAGTCAAAGGTAATATTTGTCAGGAGAAGGTGGAATGGTTAAAAAAGAAGTTTGATTGGAGTGATAAATGAATCTGTAGATTTTGATGTTTTGAAGAATAATTTATTACATGAGTGGTTTTGTCTAGCCGGTGTAAGGGTGTTGGGATCTTCCAAATGAATTCTAACCTTGAGCCAGAGGCAGTTATGGACAAGGCTTTGGCCTCCAAAACTGATTTTCTTTTGAAACATTTTTCTGATGTTAGGAGATGGTCAAAGAGGGAGCGCAGCTAAAGTAGACAGGTTTGGATTGAATGCATAGGGGTTCCTTCTCATGGTTGGTCCTCTAACAATTTTAAAAGGACTGGTGAGGTATGGAGGAAGGTGATCGCTCTTGACAAAAATATGGAGTCTGGGTCTGATCTGAGCATTGCAAGGATCTAGGTTGAAGCATGCTCTTTCTGTTCCATTCTAGATAGGCTACGTTATGTCAAGAGAATCATGAGTTTGATGCTTTTGTTAGAGAAATCGAAAGAATTATAGTACAGGGAACAAATGGAGGAATGAGAAGATGTGGGAAAGGATGATGCTGCTGATTCAAACATGGGTTGCTATTTTTTATAATAGAGTTGAAACTGCTACTAGAAAGTTTTAGGCGAATGACGAAATGAAGGATGGGGAATGAAACATGCTGGTAGAATGAGATAAGGGTTTGGATGGAAGATGGCGGTTTTCATGGTAGGGGAAGGTGATCCGATGACCTTATGCGGAGGTAGGGCGCTTGATATTCAAATTTGTGCTATTGACAACGCATTAACTTTTAATACTAAGCACATTTTAGAAAAAAGAGATGAAAGTTCCAAAACGGCTTCTTTCCATCAAGTGGAGTGCGCAAGTGAAGGTAATGCATGTCATGGCCCACAAAAAGTGTTCGAATAATGTTTGGTGTATAATTAAATTGCACAACAAATACACACCATACACTTTATCATTATTAGATGTGATGTGTGGTCCAATGGGGATAAGGTATGTGGTGTGCATTTGTTATATAATTTAGTTATACACCTAATATCACTCTAACTGTTCAAGTAGAATAAATCAAACCTCAAACCAAGTGGCTGTAGGCTTGGACGGTATTGCCATGACCATGGGCCAAAAGGAGGATGTAAGCATACAATCATTATCATTCCCTCATAGATTGGAACCTTTGCAAGAGTTTGGTTGTTATGATGTGCACCATCACGTTAATGTATTTTCGGAAACTGTGTAGGTTACAATGGATGGTGCCAAAGGCTTAGGGAGAAGAAATGTTAGGGACAACAATTCCTCATAACACCATGGGGATAAAATTAACAATGCATACATTAGACCCCCCTTAAGTTCAAAATACTCGAACCTTCACTTACTCTCTATCATTCTCTACGCTCTCTACCTCACTACTCCCTCAACCTGTAGGTATCAGAAAGCTGATCTGGAAACGGTGTTTGTGAATTTGAGAGAATGAGAGAAAGCTAACAAGAAGGAGAAAGAACTGAAGCAGAAAAATATGTGATTGAACTTTAATGAATGAATCACTGAGAGCATACATGAGTTTATATACAACTTGAATTATAGCATGTGTTAAATGAGTTAGCTTATAGATTAACAATAATCTGTTATAGCCACTTTGATGCTTAGCTGCTATAACAGAAAAGCTAACTGAAAACTAACTCTCTTATGTGTGCTCTCTATCATCCCCCCACAAACTCAGAGGGAGGTAAGACTACTCTGAGTTTGGTCTTGAACCTATCAAACAAATTTGTAGACAGTGGCTTGGTGAGGATGTCTGCAATTTGATCTTTGGTTGGTACATGGGAGACAAAGACTTTCTTTTGAATGACTTGGTCTCTTACAAAGTAGAGATCCAATTCAAAGTGCTTGGTCCTGGAGTGTAGGATTGGGTTGGCAGCAAGTAACACTGTGCTAAGGTTGTCATAGTAGACTGAAGGTGGTTGGATACATGTAATGTGCAACTCAGAGAGGAGGGATTGAATCCAAGTGACTTCAGCTAGTGCTGCTGCCATACTTCTGAACTCCGCTTCAGTACTGGACCTTGAAACTACATGCTGCTTTTTGCTGATCCATGAAACTAAATTGGTTCCTAAGAAAATACAGAAGCCACTAGTTGATTTTTTGTCATTGATGTCTGAAGCCCAATCAGAGTCGCAGAAATTCAGCAATCTTAGGGGGGAGTTTTTGTGCAGCAGCAGACCTTGAGACATGGATCCTGCAAGGTATCTCAATATCCTTTTGACTGCTTTCCAGTGCTCATCAATAAGGGAATGTATGAATTGACTGACTTTGTTCATAACAAAACAAATGTCAAGCCTTGTGAGAGTTGCATATTGCAGTCCACCCACCATTGATCTGTAAAGGGCAGGGTCAGTAAATGGGGAACTAGTGGCAGAAAGTTTCAGATTGCTGATCATTGGTGTAGGCATGGATTTTGCTTCTTCCATTCCAGCCTTTTGAAGCAAATATGAGATATACTTCCTTTGATTCAGCAGCAGATTACCATTAGTAGTTTTTGTGGCTTCAATTCCAAGGAAATAACTCATTTCTCCAAGATCTTTCAGTGAGAACACTTTATGCAACTGACTGATTAGTGTTGAAATCTCATCTGCATTGTCTCCATTGATCAAGATATCATCAACATACACTAGTATGAATGTAGTAGAAGTTGGTGTGAACTTGGTAAAGAGGAAAGTGTCTGATTTGGTGTTAGTGAAACCAAAGGACTACAAAGTTGAGCTGAGCTTTAGAAACCATGCTCTAGGGGCTTGTTTTAAGTCATATAGGGCTTTGGTTAGTTTACAGACTTGGGTGGGGTTGGAAGAGCTGAAACCTTCAAGTTGAATCATGAATACATCCTCATGTAAGTCTCCATTAAGGAAGGCATTATTGAAGTCAAATTGCCTTACTTTCCAGCCTTTTGACAAGGCTACTGTTAGAACAATTTGGATGGTTGTTGGCTTGATGACTGGACTAAAAATCTGATCATAATCAATGCCTTCTTTTTGGTGAAACCCCTTAGCTACTAGCCTAGCTTTGTATTTTTGAATGGAGCCATCAGGGTGTCTTTTGATCCTGAATACCCACTTACATCCAATTGGTTTAGCACTAGAGGGAGGAGAGGTCAAGTACCAGGTATTGTTTCTCATCAAAGCATCATATTCTTCCTGCATTGCTTTCTTCCAATGAGGAGAGGTGAGGGCTTGCTGCACATTCTTTGGCTCACTAGTTTCCAGTTTTGGGGATAGAGACATTAGTGCTGCTACATAAGTCTTAGGTTTGAAGACCCCTGATTTGGCCCTGGTTGTCATGCTGTGATTGTTTATTGGTACAATTCCAATAGGCTAAGTTACATTGGAAGTGGCCACTGGAATTCGAATTTCAATTTGTGCAGCAGGTGCTGTGGCTTCATTGTTGTCAGCATGATGATCTGAAACCTGTGTATCACTTAGCAAAGGATTAGAAGTACCAGTAGATGAGTAATTTGAATCAGTTGCAGTAGGTAAATTAGGTGCATTGGTAACTATTGTGGGAGTGTTGTGAGGGTTGTTGGGAACTTGTGAGACAACTGGGATGCTTGGAACCGAGTTAGTTATTAGAGAATTGGTATTTGTAGGCTGAGATGGGTTAGGAAATAGGTCATTATATGGAAATGAATTTTCATCGAATATAACATTCCTAGAGACAGACTTTTCTTGAGGGGGACAGACATTTATACCCTTTGTGATTAGGGGCATATCCAATGAACACACACTTATGAGATTTGAAGTCAAATTTATATTGGTTATGAGGTCTAAGATTTAGGAAACAGGTTGAGCCAAAAATTTTGAAGAAGAAATAGTCAAGTTTGTTGCCATGAATTAACTCATATGGAGATTTGTGGTTGGTGTTTGGTGATGGCAACCTATTGATGATGTAGACAGCTAAAGTGAAGGCTTCATCCCAGAATTTTAATGGGAGAGAAGCAGTGGATAACATGGCTAATCCAGTTTCAGTAACATGTTTGTGCTTTTCTTCAGCACATCCATTTTGCTGATGGGAATATGGACAAGAGAATTTATGAGTGATTCCATTGGTTTTTAGGAAATGAGTGAAGTTGTTTAACAGATATTCCATGCCATTATCAGATTGGAAGGCTTTTATTTTGTTGCCAGTTAGGAGTTCAATCATGGACTTATATTGTAGGAAAGCTTGGAAGACCTGAGATTTACTTTCTAGAAGATAGAGACAGGTATATTTAGTGAAAGCATCTATGAATACTACATAGTATCGAAAACCAGAATTGGAAATCATGGGTGCTGGACCCCATACATCAGAATAGATCAATTCAAGTGGTTTAGAGTATGCATGAGAGACAGGAAAATAAGGTAATTGGTGTATCCTTGCCACACAACATGAATCACATGTGAATGAAGCTGGAACTGACATTTTATTGCATTTATTGCTTGAACAATTACAATCTTGGAGTACTTGATTTACAATTGAGACAAAAGGGTGGCCTAGCCCATAGTGCCACACCTTATAGGAATCTAATGTTGAGTTTTTACATTGTGTATGATAGGCGTAAACTGAATCGACATTGTGTCCAGGAAATGTAATTGAAGAAAACTTGGGGACAACTACATTATCAAAGGTGTAGAGTCCTTCTTTAAGGCTGCCTTTGAGTAGAATTTCCTTGGAAGCCTGAGATTTAACATAACAAAGATGAGGATGAAATTCAAAGAAGACATTGTTATCTTGAGCAAACTTGGAAACACTAATTAAGTTCTTTGTAATGTCAGGAACATGTATGAGATTGGAAAGAACAAAGGCTTTTTGAGATAGTTTTGATTGTAACAATGAGTTACCAATGTGACTAATTTCCATACCTTGGTCATTTCCTATTACTACCTGATCTGAACCTTCAAATTCAGTGCTAGTGAGCAGGTTCCTTTGATCATATGTGAGGCGATTTGTGGCTCCACTATCAGGGTGCCAATCTAGATCCAAGATCGATGCTGGAGTTGCCAAGTATGCTTGAGGGTTGTGGAATGATGTTGGTGGAGGCTGAGGTTGTTGCTGAGTTGCTGTTTTTGCATGATTGGTAAAATCGGGATCAAACCTTTTGGCCTACTCTCCCACATAGTTGACATAGAGCTCTTCCATTGTTGGACCAATTGGAGCGGCCTCCTCCTCTCATGAATCTGCCTCTGCCTCTTTGACCACCAAAGGACCCTCTGAAATCCCCTCTAATGTTTTCAGCAGACTTGGAATCACCTAGAGAAGTTCTAGCAAAGTGAGCTTGAACTATCCAAAATTCAGGTTTCTTAAACCTTTCTAGCATCTCTTCTTGGGCCATTAGGAGTGCTTCTAGTTCATCTATTGAGAAAGGTTCCACTCGTGACATTACATTTGTGATGAAGGGACCATATTCTTATCCTATTCCATCTAGTATTACTTCTATTTGTTCTTCAATGGTAACTGGAGCACCTACTACTGCTAAAGAATCTACTATTTTCTTGATTTTCAACAAGTATTCTGAAGCTGAGTTACCTTGCTTCCTTACTGCCTTGAGCTGGATTCTCAATTGCTTGATCTTTGATCGTGTCTTTGAAGCAAAGTAGGTTTCAATTTTGCTCCATATCTGATGTACATATTCACATCCAACCACTCTACTGCAGAATGTTGGATTGAGTGAAGCCAGAAGCCAGGTTGCCAAATGCTGATCCTGATTTTCCCACTCCAAGTAGGATGAGGATACATTGTCAAGTGCATGATCTTCTTCTGATGCAAACTTTTCTGGAACCTTTTCTTTCACCAAGTGATCTCCCAACTTGTGAGCTTTTATCGCAAACAAGGTTTGATGCTTCCATGTCAGGAAGTTATCTTCATCAAGTTTGATGGAGATTGGGTTTGCAAAAGATTTTGCCATGAAACTGTTTGATTGTTGAGCAGCGGAGCTTGAATTATCAGATGCCATGGATCCTTCACAGCTCTGATACCATGTAGGTATCAGAAAGCTGATCTGGAAAGGGTGTTTGTGACTTTGAGAGAATGAAAGAAAGCTAACAAGAAGGAGAAAGAACTGAAGCAAAAAAATATGTGATTGAACTTTACTGAATGAATCACTGAGAGCATACATCTGAGTTTATATACAACTTGAATTACAGCATGTGTTAAATGAGTTAGCTTCTAGATTAACAATAATCTGTTATAGCCACTTTGATGGTTAGCTGCTATAACAAAAAGCTAACTGAAAATTAACTCTCTTATGTGTGCTCTCTATCATTCCATAGGAAAAAAAAATGATGAAACCCATTCAAGGTCTCCTTTCTCTACCCATCCTATGCTGGCACTACCATGCCAACTTCCTGCGCTAGCTCTTCTACCGCTTGCGACTAAAGACAGCATCTTCAACTCGCTACCGCCGTCGCACCACTTCGGAGCCGCCGACAACGCGTTGGCTATGGAGGATCTCCGTGATGGCTTGGCAGAGACGGAGGCTGGCCTTGCCAGAGTCAGGGCCCGTGAAGCCGAGTTGAGCCAGCAGATGAAGCGGTTCATGTTGGTCATAAAGATCCTCAAAAACTACCTCGGGCGTCGATTCCGCAAGCAACAGGGACATCTCGCTCTCCTCTTGTCTTCTCCGAGGACCCCTTTTGCATTCTATGAACAAACCCTAAAACGTTCCTATGTCTATATCATGTTACAAAATTAAGTATTTTTTTCTTTTATTTTTTCAAGAGAAAAAATTGCTATATAAGTGATTGATGTAATGTTGATAATTAAGGATGATCGATCTATTAATATCCGTGCTACTTTGCAGTTTCATTTTCTTATTTTTTATTGTTTAATTTCATTTGAGTTTGTCATCTAGGAGTTAGCAAACTTGATGAATTTCTTTTTCCTAAACCGAAATTCGGTGGTTTAGTTTAGGGAAAATTATTGTTATTTTTGTTACATTTTGGGCATTAAGGAGTTAGAAAATTTATGATCTTGTTGAAGGTGGTGCCTGGTTTCGCTGCTAGATTACTATTGTGGGTAGTTGGAGTTTGTGCTATGTGCATAACTAATGTGTTGTTTCTTGTCACAACTAGTTTAGGACCTGAATTCATATGAAGTTTAGCTAGTAGTTTAGTTATTGAGTAACCTTGATGAATTGTTTGTTGTATGCTTTGATGCAATGCCTATCTGTAATGGCTTTGTTATTACCCAAATACTGCATATGTAAGTTTCTCAATTTTTATATATTGAATAATATCGCTTAACTTTCATGGTTGAGATATGATGGCTATACTCTAGGTTTCTTAGAAGTCAATTAAAGTCTAACGGTAAAGTATGCTACTATATGAGTGGACTTTGGCTAAAAATTTAGTTATCATCTTTTTTATAGTATTACTGTGTATATTCTCTCAAGTGCCATTTTGTTGGGCTAAGGTTGTGTTATATTAACTTGTTGGATGTTCATGTATTGGTTCTTTAGGAGTATCTCTGGCTGTTTTGAAGGCCAAGTCTGTAACTATAACTAGGGAAGGCTTATGGGTACTTAATTAGCTCTTGCTTTTCAATAGGTGTTCTTCCCTTCTGGTCCGTTTACTAATTAAGGTTTTTTGAATTTCAATATTTTATACGTTGGTTCCAAAAACCTTTATTACATGAAAGCATTTTCATAACAAGGTTGTTCTCTAATCTCATATTGAATTAAAATTTTCAGGTGACAACATCCTAGTGAAAACTGCTCTTATTGGTTTTCTTTGGTCATTTTGCTTATTCAATTATTTCTAGTTCTTTCAGTCTTTCATTTTACAAGATTTTTTTTTTAAAATTTTCTATTCAGATTGTAGACTTCAAATCGTGAGTGTCAGCTAGACCCTTTTCCTGCTAGCCATGCATGGCCATGGACATGGTGGACAATCAAGCACTTAGCTTATTCTTCATAGCCTTCGTCTTAGTTCAATCTTAGGATTGTGGAACTTGACTTTTGCTATATATGTTATTGCAAGATTATCAAGACTTGCATATTTTGTAATTTTCTTTTCATGAATTTAGCAACAAGTTAATATTAATATTTCACTTGACTATTCCAAAAAAGGTCAACAAATTGCTATATGCACAATGCAATGACTTATCTTTTTTTCCTAATGGTGTAGGAATTGTGCCAAACTCATGACCAACTTTCATGTTGTTGCTCTAGAGAATAAGCTTAGGGAAATTTACAAGAAATTCTATGTAGAACTAGATTTAGCCGAGTGGTTTGATGTGATATGTTTTGATGATGATAAATAAATTCAAAAAGATATTCAATATAATATATATTAAATCATGTGTGGTTGTGTACTCGTTATTGTGATATCTAACTCATGAACCATACAATGATATAAATTTGAGTAATATACTTTATGAGTAACTCTTTATAAATGCTTTAATGATCTAATATTAAATATGTTTTTATATGAGCAATGATATGCATGAAGCACATTTTAGTGGTTTACTCTTAGGAACCATGCATATATATTAAGATATATATTATGTATGATCGGTTTAATTATGTTATATATCAATGAATCATGCATATTAAGATATTTTTTTTATTGAACTAACGATGATTTTGAAGTGAGTTATTTTGTATACTGTCGCAACCGGGATCGCGACGGGAACGGCGAAAAATAATTTTTGAAAATTGGGAGTCGCCACCAAGTTTATTTAATTTGGAAAATCTTGGAAAAACCAATTCTATTTTTTTCAATGAAAATAGTGTTTGAAAATCATATATGAGTTCGGGAGTCGGTTATGCATAGGGAAGGGTAGGAACTTAATCCCACGCACCCCTAATACACCCGTCCTTAGACGATACCTTAGTAAATTATGCAGATTAAATAATAACCCCTTTAAAATTCAAATAAGGAAGATAAAAATTATAATGTTAGCACATAAATTAAGAAAAATTAATTTACCAAGAATATTTACAATTTAAACGCATTAATTAAGAAGATTTAATTATGACAAATATATTTACAATTTTAACACATAAATTAAAAATAATTTACATAAAATATTTACAATTTAACAAATAAATTAAGAAAATTAATTTTTGCCAAGTATATTTAAAATCTAAATAAATACATCAAGAAAAATTGGTTTTAGAAAATACATTTACAATCTTAACAACTAATAAATAATTTACACAAAATATTTACAATTTAAACATATAAATTCAAGAGATTAAATTTACCCAAATCTATTTATGATTTGAACATATAAATTCAAGAAGTTTAATTTACAAAAAATGTATTTAATTTAAACACATAAATTAATTTACACAAATACATTTACAGCTTAAACATATAAATTCCAGAAATTTAATTTACATAAATATATTCATGATTCAAACACATAAACTAAGAATTAATTTCGACAAACATATTTACAATTTTAACGAATACATTGACATAAATTAGTTTTTTTTGAAAAAAAAAATATATTTACAATTTTAACATATAAACTAGAAAATAAATTAAGAAGAAAATTACTTTAGCAAAATACTTATAATTTAAACACATAGATTAAGAAGAATTAATTTAGACAAATATATTTTACAATTGAAATGTATAAATTAAGGAATTTAATTTATATAATTACATTTACAATTTAAACAAATTTAAGAAGATTTAATTTTGGCTTGACAGGGATAGCCTGCTCCTACGTATCCTCCACAATGAGGAACTCAAAGTCACGTAGTTCTCAGAAAATATGTGTGCATTGGTTGATTTTAATTAATTAAAACCTTTTTGGTAAAACATACCGCCCTTAAAAAAACAAAAACACAAACTTTGTATTTGAAGAGGATTCAAGTTAACACTTGGCTACTCAATGACACTTGGCTACTCAATGAACCCTCATGATTCAACAATAATGAAGGTAACATTTGCTACTCAATCACTTTCATTGATCATTTTGCAGATTAAAGGGTTTTCAAAAAGATTCTTTTATTATTATTTTTATTTGGAAAAAAAATCATTTTTTACTTTTATCGACAAACTCATATTTCAACATGAATTGATAGTTAATTAATAACCAATAACAAATATACAATCAATTTTAGTCAAATGTAAAGACAAATCAAACTAGGAAGTACGAGAGTCCTAATTACTATATTTTTTTACCCCTTTTTTCAATTTTTATTTTTTTACTAGTTTCCAACACACCATTCATTCCAAATCAGAATAAATAATTGAATCACTCATTTTTTTTTAAAACTAAATCACTCCTTGAACTAATTTATTAAATTTCAATCAAATGAATTATAAAACAAAAACAATGCAATGGGAGATTCTTTTTCTAGATAGAATATACAAACATATTTGAGAATATATACATATATAATCGAAGATAATATGAAAAATAAAGGAACATAATACGTTTGGGAAACGGAGTGGGGATGTTTGGATTTGAAATCTAAATGAAAATGTTAGAAGATACTTCTTTTTGCTTAAAGCAAACAATCCAACAACATTTTTTTGGTTCACTAAAACTATCATGCCAAAGAACACATTAGTTCAACAACTAATCTGACTCAAATATATTCAAAAAGTGTAAACGGTTCACATAAAGTCCTACCCTACAACTACAACAGTAAAATGGAATCTCACACAATCTACATAAACTAATATAAAGCAACAGAGATCCACTCCCACATGAAAACAAATTCCCGTAAAAAATAATTGGCCCATATAATACATATCACAAGCACAATGCAAATAAAACTAATATAAAAGTAACAAGCCATCATTCATGAGAAACATCTGGACCGACATAAACATGGTTTGGGGACCCATTACTAAATAATTAATACAGCCCACAAATGAAACTGATAAAAATTCATGAGGAAAATAATAAAATAAAAAGAGTAAAGCATGGGCTTTATGAGAACAAATGCATAAAATAATAAAAGAGGTTAAAGTGAGTAAAGAAAAAGTCTGGAACGCTTATAAGTGATGATTTTGTTTCATTTTTATTTTTATTTTGTTCCCTTTTTTTTTGGTTAATGTCAAACACACACCCACTTGCAAAGTCACGCGTAACACAGGGATTGGGGTTTTGTTTCTTCCTTTCATTTGGGGTTGGGGACAAATCTCACACACACAGCCACTCACTCACGGATGCACACATGCACAGCGTGACACATACACACTCACACATAAAATAATAGGTTAAAAGCAATTAAAGGAAATGATGTTATCCATTTAGAGAAGTTCACACCTGAAATAATAGAGTAAAATAACGACAAGCAAGTAAGGAAGCTCCTGTATCAACAACTATACACATAAAATATTAGAGCAAAACAACAAAGCTAGAAAAGGGTTGGTCACGTTTTGGAACTATGGATTTTAATTGTGTGTTTCATGAGGAAGTGCCACACAGACGCAGAAAAAGGGACCAGATATTTCATCTTTCATGTGATGGCTTCACACACATACACGCATACATAAAATAACGGAGAAGGAAACTGACTTTTCCTAAGCTTCTGGCTCAACCTGCTGTAAGACTCAAAAGAGCTCAAATGCACACGATCAAGAGGGAGGAAGGGGGCTGGACAGGTTCGTTGGGGAGCTGTCCTTGCAGTGGTACCGGTGGCTTAGTTTGCGGCGAAAGGAGGAGGTTGTGGGTGGTGGACAGTGGTGTAGCTATAATGGAGGGGAATGAGGTGATATTGTTAGAAGGGTGCTGCCACCTCTGAATGAAGATAGTCTCACTGCTGAAAAATACTCCTCACCCCTTTGCTAATGATGAGTTCGTGATTTTGTCTTTGGTGTATGGTTTTGTATTGGTTTGGCTATGGTTTTGAATGCTGGCTTATGGATGATGATGGGTAGTGATGATTATGGTTAGAGTTGTTGTGGTCAGGATGTTGTGATGGTTGGGAAGGAATCAGGATCAAGGGATGGTCAAGGTGATGTCAAAAGCTCCCCCCCTAAGGTCCCCCTCTTCTCTCTATTTATTCACGCTGTCTGGCCAGGCAGAGGGCAGGGAGTCCATCCCTTGTTTGCCATTGCAAAGGAGATGCCCATGAAGTAGTGTCTACCCTCCTTCTTTTTTTTTAGTACCTCCCATCATTCAATCTTAATGCTGATGTGTGTGTGCGAGATAGGGTATGGGTAAGGCAGAAAAGCCACCCCACTTGTGTCCCTCTTTCTCTGTGCATGGCTCGACAATTTGAGGGAACCCATATTCCTCGTCTGTAGTGAGCAGGGAGCATGCAGGGAATGGGTGTTCACATATACAATAGTCCAAGTATCAAGAATGGCCATTAAACAAGAAAAATCACAACAATTGAAGCCAACAAGAATGGGGTCAAAGAAGAACTAGTCAAAAACTTAATGGTTAGATTATGTTATTAAAAATTTAGATCATGTTCTTTAGGAATATCTAGATACAAATTGTTCTAAGGATCGTATAATACTAGTAATCTTGCAGTTTATTGCTTGATGGATACTTGAAACTTGTTGCCATGAGAGCAAGCGGTCTTAGTGGGCCTTCCATTGTAGGCCTCACTTTGGTAGATCAGTCTTAGCTTTCGCTTCAGCAATTCAATTTGCTCCTCTATTCTCCCACATTTCTGACATTCACAAAATTTAAGCTAGATTTGCTAACATGACTGATATATCAATTAAATATCAATAACATGTCCTTGTGAGCTAACACAAAACTAATGGTATACCAAATAGTATTGATTGAACGTGATGGAGTGAACTATAATTAATTACTTCTTTTAGAGGTCAAAAGAGAATGAGAAAAAGAGAAAAGGAGATTTTCTTTTGGTTTGCGTTCTTCTTTTTCCTGTTTCCCACTCACGCGCATCACTTTAAAATATCTTTGGAAAATGAAGTTTGTTAATTGACAGCTTGACGATTTCCATTTTCCTTTTTTCTCTTCTCTTTTCCCAGGTTTCGCTTCGTGTTTGGCACGAGACAAAGGTGAATTGCCCAACAAAGGTTGACTGCACATGAAGAAAGAACTCATTAAGCCACCGGAAGAAGCTCTTCTAATCATTTTGAATGTGAACACGGAATATTGCCGTAGGGTAGGAAGCCTGAAATAGACATTTGTTCAACGTGTTGATAACTTTGATATGATATCACTGTGACTATCGACTCCAAGTCATGACTCGGGTGGCAAGCTTTGGGCAGAGCATAATCAAATAGTGATAACCCTTACATATATGAGGAAGAAAAACAAAGATGAAACGAAATGGAGATTAGCAAATCATGGGGAAAAAAAATGTATTAATGAAAAAGTCGCACTTGCAGATAGAAAAGGTAAATTTGATCCAAATTGAATAAGAAATAATGTATTTCATAGTCTGAATTAATTAAAAAATTATGTGTAACTATAGATGTTTTGAGTGTTGTGGCTTTCATATCAAGAACCAATCTGAGAAGGATTGTAATGTGAAGAATTTATCATACCTCCGTTCAATGTATATATGAATATAGGTATATTTGTATTGTAAGAACGTCAAAATAGAAATAGCTACAAGGAGAAATCAAGGGAAAAATGAAAACATTCTCAAAGGAAATAATAAACACAACATAAAACATGAAAACACAAACCCCTAAATAATGGAAATAAAAGAAAAAGGTGAAATTTATCAAAGAATAAAGATGTCGATCTCTTTCAACAACACTCAAACAAACTAAGACCAAAGAAATAAAAGAGGAAAAGAAAAATTAGGATTGGCTCAAATTTATATTAGACACAAAATCTTATTATTTAATATACTAATATACAAACATAAAAATCTTTATAGCAATTCTACAACTTGAATAATGAAAACAGAATTTTCGACCAACATTATCATTAGTGGTTAAATAAAATTAAGTAGTAGAGTTCATTTATTTATTTAAATTTGAATAATTATGTTGCATCATTTTAACATTTAAAGGCATCCGAAAAGAAAAAAAATATGATGTGGTTGTAGTAAAAATAAACTGTAATCCAGACAAAATTTACCTACAATGTGAAAAAAATCATAGTTTCAGGGCAGTCAACTTTATAGCATTTGGTACTAGCAAATCCTATTGCGTTTTAATGCTGACATTAACCTACTCTTTTCCATCTTCTCCACCGTCTCAAGAACTCCTTTATTACAAGAAATAGTTCAAAACTCTGAGATGTCAGGTTCAAGCGATAGGTAGGATAAAGATTTGAGTAGATCTCCCAATTTAAGTCAATCACGACTTTTCAATGTAAAAGAGAAAAAAAGGACTTGCGTGCCATGCGTAAACTGTCGTTGGTGTTACTAATTTTAGGAAAATAAATATTTTGTCTTACTGAGCACCAAAAAATTTCTCTTTTCTAGTTTAATTTTGTTCTATTATTCCTCTCATAGATTTCAACAGTTATATTATCTAGATATCCACTATACTTTGATATTTTTATTTTTATTTTGTTCATGCATTGATCTTTTATATATATATATATATATACATATATATATATATATATATATATATATATATTGATTTTCAGTCAGAGTGCAGAGCCTGCTCTACCTCACAATTGATGTGTTTAAACTGTCGATTCAAATTTGCTTGCCACTTACCGTACCCCTTTTTTGCGAATACTATTATATTTTCTCAAGATAATATTCCTGTGAAATTTACACTTCATAATAATTTTTCTTTTGAGTTTTTTTTATAGAGAAAATATAGTAACTATAACTATATAACAATCGAGTGCAAATTCACTCATAAATATTTCACTCAAACTCTGTTTTGTGCGAGCACAATTGTGCCACAACGGTGAGTCAATGAAGTAGCACGCCACAATTCACTTCCAAGGCATCATCCGTTTGATTATAAAGTCAAAATTTCGATGTCATTAATACAAAACATTTCGATTAAGACACAAGGTGAGTCAGTTATTTGTTTAATTTGAAATAGCAATTGACATATCTTTAAAGTTATCAAGATTTATGCATGACATTTTTAGTTAATCAAATTCTTCCTTTCAAATCAACTATTGAAAGAGATTATCCACTCCAGAGCCATCGCCCCAAGAATTGCAACAAGATTTACATTAGAAAAGCAAAAGGGACTTGGAAATTGTCCAGTTAAAACTTGTCTAGCAACAGATTGATGGCGGCATGAGCTTCCTATGCACAAGGCCCTACCAAGGTTCAATTCCCTTCCAAATAACCACACGAAGTGAGTAGAAGGTCACGTGGGAGGGTGAAGCAGTGTGAGAGCTGGCATCAAGGGTAGAATTGAGTAGTCCTCCAAATTACTACACCCAATTCTTCTAGGTAATGGACCTTTAACAACCTAATAAATATACTCAATAATTTTGATAGGGAAAATTGAAGGACTACTCAGGGCCACATAAATTCCAGAAAAATTTTCAGTGTGTTCTCATCACTCGCCATGACTAATCAAGGTGATGATACACCAAGTTGAAGCATTGAAATAGATTGATGGGAAATAAAATCTGGGTATTACTATTTTATCCCATTAAGCCCTTAGTCTCATTCATGTAGGCGCAATAATTCTCTCATTAGCAAACAGATAAGTGTCAGAGCTCATTGCTGCTGCAATTTGCAGGGATGCAATTAAGAAGAGGATAAGAGCCACTATTCTCTGAAAGGCTCTCCAATTAAATTCACACGAATTGACTTTAATCTGTATTTAAGTTTTAAAATTAAATCAATTCTTATTAAATATGATTGAATCTTATAAGATTATAAAACTCAAATAATTGAATTTTATAGGATTTAACAAACGAAATTATGTTTTTATTTTTGAAATATTCAAACATAAGATTTAAGATATAAATCTAATCGATTTGTAAAAAAAATTTTCTCATTTCAAACATTACCTGACGGACCATCTTCTTAGGTGCTAGTAGAAGAGTTGGAATTGCGTGATCAACCATGTGGGGACCAAAACACTGGCATTCTTATATAAATTCTAGCATGATTTGTTTGTGAGGAAGAAGCTTTCTGTGCCTATGTACATAGTACCCATGGTAAGGGGCCTTCTTGCTCTGAAGAATGTCTAACATATAGACATGCCCACATGGCTAACAACCTAGCCTATATGATAATAAGTTACAAATATAAGCATTAGGAAATTACAATTACAACTTGTACAAACAGATTTGCAAATCAAACTGTTCCGGTAGTGATATAGGTTCATGTGCAGGTATTACACTAGTAAGCCTCATTGATCATCTTAGTCAATATCTATGAATATGTTAAGTCCACCAATTATTGCCCATGATTGTTCAAACTCTAAATACTTAAATTAGGAACTGATTTTCAAATTGAGAATTTTGTCCACATCCAAATCAGATTAGGCTCTTCTTAATCTCATCACAAGCTTACAGTTGGCTGTGTGCTAGGCTGCCAGCAGAAGATATAAAAGCTATAATGCATTTTTAATTGTAAAATCAATCAAAGCTTAAGTCTAATGCAAGTTGGCGACATTTTTTTAATGTAACTAATGATGAAGTAACAGTAATATTTGATAATGTGCTGATTGCATAGAAGGGACCACATGGCTCTTCAAGTAGATATATTCGATCTCTGACTCCCAAGTCCCAACTGTCCCTAGCTGTTAGTGCACATTGTGACGGTTTTGTGTTAACACTGCTGAACGTTGTATGATTTCTCGGTGTCAGATCCGTTAGCATGTGCACATTTTAACTCCTTGATTCCCTGAGAACCAGAGATAGACAGAGAGAAAGAGAAACAAAGATTATGATCAAGCTCAATTAACACATATTATTATCTTGAGATCCTATTTTGTTAAGTTTGAAAATGCTTAGGTTGAGAGCAAGACTCACTGAACGCTTACTAAGATACTTATAAAAATTTACTTTGAGGAGCATTCGAGTTCTAAATATATCGAGATGCTCTTGGGGGTCCAAGGTCCTATCGTATTGTCTCATATCGGTTGGTGGCTTGAAACCCACAAGAATTGGGTAGGTCATGATTTTCGTCGAATGGGTTTTCCATATCCTCTTTGGTACTTGATGTCATTTTGATACCCGTAAAGCCCATAGCCTCGAGTTCTCGGTTAGAAAGCGGCTTGTGTTGCGACTTCCCCGATAAGGCTAGCTAGGAGCTCGGACTTCGAGTGGCGCTGGGTTGCGGTCTGGTTGTTGCTGACTGGGTTCTCGGATGATATGATGTGTTCACATGGCTGCGAGGTTGTTGATGGTCGTTGTGCCGACCCTATACTCGTTTTTCCCGATCTTGGGCCTCCTTGGCTGCTCTCAGCCTTTCTTCCAGCTCAGGTATCCTTCGGTCTCTTCTCGCAACCTCCCGTCCGCTTCCTCAACTTCCAGATCACTTCTTCGACGTCTCTTCTCGTGCTACCTCCTCCTCTCGAGCTCGTTTCTAGACTTTCCATTCTCATGCTTTGCTCCTAGAGCATGTGTAGCATTTCTTGGTATGGGAGAGTGGAGCCCTCTGAAACTTCCGCCAGTACGATTGGCAGGGCCCTCCTTAGCTGTATAGCTCTCTTCTCTGGTGTTAGCTCTGGGTGGGGCCTTGGTTCCCGAGTGGTGGAGGGTAATTTGGACGCGGTCAAGCTTTCCGGTTGCTAAGTGCGTTGGGGAGCTGACAAGCCCAGTGGGTTTGTAGAGGGACCGCCACCATCTGAGGGAGGCTTGCCAATAGTTTTGATTCGCGCCATAATGGTGGAGAAGACGTTGATTCCTCAATGGCTAAGGCGGTGATAGTGTGTAAGGGCCAGTTCTCAGGTGGCTTAATAATATATGGAAAATGATATTTGAATACCAAAAAAGTGGGTGTCTATTTAGACACCCACTTTATAATTATTGGATATGATGGATGTCCCCACTTATCTTTAATATCTATCACATTCAATGATTATAAAGTGGGTGTCTATCCGACACCCACTTTTTGGATGAGACACTCACTTTTTCAGTATTCAAATATCATTACCCATAATATATTGACATATGGTAGTAATAAAGTTGTTGGTATGGAGCGCGTAGAGTAACGCGCGTGAAAGAATAACATCCCGATTACAGTGCATTGGAGTTGGACGGTAGCATATCAGTTTAATTATTTTTTGTTTTACATATAGCTATGATAACAAAATAATAAACTATTAACCTCATATATAAAAAAAATTTAAAATCATTCCTCTCGGTTCTCGTATTAGTGTTTTGAGTTGTTATATTTTATATTTTTTTCAAGAAAATTATTTTAACTTTTTAATTTTAAATATAATACTTGATAATTTGATGGCTAAAGTAACTGGTTATCTTTTTTTTAAAAAAAAAATTTCATTTCAGATTAAGAGTTTGTTTGCATGTCATTGTTTTGATATAAAATAAATTATTTTTTTTTATTTTTTCAATTTGATTGGGTAAAATTTTTAAGTAAAAAAATTACTAAAAAATATTTAAAAAATTGAGAAGTTAAAATTTTCATCTTCTAAATACTTTTTAATATCACATCCAAATATAAATTGAAATCACATCCAACCCGAGCATTTAACAAAAGATTAATCATATGAAATTTTTTATTGTTCCTATATAGCAAGTTAAGTTGGTGTATCTTTTATCTTAATAGATTGATGACATCAGGCGAAACTTGTAGGAAAACCCATAGTAGGTTCCTATCATCAAGTTGTCCGTATTCCTTTATCACTTAGCATGTAATAATTGTGGTTGACCATTGAGCCTGAATTAATTGTGGATTATTCTTAAAATTATAATGTTTTATCCTCAAATACTTGTTATACTAAGTGAATGAATAAATGAATTGAAACCCAGTTTCTTCAAAAAAAAAAAAAAACTAATACACTTTACTATGGCATTATTAGTCAATATATAATATTTTACATCCACTAAAGTTCCTTTATACATCAAAGTAATCTACAATTAACTTAAAAACATCTTGAGATGTCATATTAGGCCCAATTGTACTATGATGTACACATATTTTCTCTTTCTTGGCCTCCTGTTCTCATGTTTATATATATATAAAAAAAATCATAAATAAATATAAAAAATGACAAATAAATGTAATATAAATTATATTTTATATGAATATGAAATAATAATTAAAATAACTATAAAAAAAATAAATATTATAAAATAAATTGACTTTTGAAATTTACAATTAAATAATTAGTTAAATTACCACTACGTTCATAATTATTTACTTAGACCATGTTTGACACAAATAATATGATATGATTAATAGATAACATGTTAGATAAAATTTTAATACAATGCAATATTTGTTTTGTCAGTGTATAAGAAATTGGATCACATCAAATAATATTATCCTTTATGAAAAATACTTATAACCAATTTATATTAAAATAAAATATAATTTATCTAATTATTTAAAAATACAAGTAATTATTGGGAGTTTTTCTGGTATCCTATAAAATTCAAAGGTACTGGTACCTCTTAGTTATTATGGCTAATAACGAGCCACATGTCCCAATAATCTAAGTTTTTTTAAATCTATCAAATTATAATTATTGATTATACAAAAGGTACCAATACCCTACAAGTACCAAAACAAAGGCCTTAATGATTTTATAATATTTATTCATATAAGTTATAATCTATATAATTTTTAATTATAAATTTACAAAATCAATTATTTAATAATATTTTACTTGTATTGTTATTTTAATTATTTCAAATTCATATAAAAAATAATTCATATTAGATTTATTTATATATTTTAAAATTGCTTTTAAAATCTTTTCATATATATATATATAAGCATGAGACAAGGGAAAGAGAAAATCTTTATATATCAAAGTACGATTATGCCTAATTTGACATGTCAAGACCTTATTAAGTTAATTATACATTTTTTTTATGTAAAAAGGAACTTTAGTAGATGTCAAATATTATATATTTGTTATACCTTATCCACTAATAATATCATCATAATGAAGTAAATGGATAGGATGAGGTAATATCTCTAGTTTACTTTGAAAGATGGTTCTAAGACACAAAGATGACTTAAACTCCTTTTTCTCCAATAACAGTGTTATGTACCTATAAGGGCTCCACCGCTAAGTCAACAAATGGCAAGATAGTGGGTAAAAATATATTTGTCACAACGTCCCTAGAGAGCACTGCAATGAAAAATGACAACCAATTTTAAAAAATGACGCCACTGTCAATTTTAATTCTAACTAAAATTGGAAAACCTTTAATTTGGTCTAAACTAATCTTTTGAAAAGACTTGAGTCTAAGAGTCCAATTATGATTAAGGAAGGGTGGAAATATAATCCCCCCACACTCCTAATACATCCGTAAATACGGTTACCCTATAGCTTATTATGCAAATTAATTATAACTTTAATAATATTTATTTTTCCTTAAAAAAATGACAATTATATTTGTAAAAAGAAATACAAAAATTAATACGAAAATTAAAGAGCAAATTTTATGGTAAAAAAAGATTTTGACTTGATAGTTCTTTGCTGTGTCGACGTATCCTCTGGTTCAATGAGAAACTCATAGCCACGTCATTCTTGTAGAAAATGATTGTTTGTTTGATGGATTTTAATTAAAAAAGAAGAAAATAAAAAAAAATGTTGATTGATTTTTATTTTGGAAATGGATTTTTGATTGACAACTTATCAAAAAAGAGATCTGCATTTACATAGGATTCAAGTTAGCACTAGACTACTCAATAAATTCTTACAATTTAACAATATATAAAGAAGACATCCACCTCTTAATCATGACAATTGATTATTACTCG
Organism: Dalbergia cultrata; assembly: GCA_031216105.1. Classification (NCBI taxonomy): domain Eukaryota; kingdom Viridiplantae; phylum Streptophyta; class Magnoliopsida; order Fabales; family Fabaceae; genus Dalbergia; species Dalbergia cultrata. The sequence continues at coordinate 21,883,481 of CM062351.1, read as the reverse complement.
GATAAAACAAATATATTTTATTTTTATTTTTTAATAAATAACAATAAACCCAAAAAATCAAAAAGGACTTTGACTCAACTAAAAATAATCCTCAAAAGGGGAAGTAATGGCAATCGTCCCCACCTGGCAAACGAATTGTGGTGAGACACAGGTTAGGACCCAAACTCGGGTCTTTGTTGGTCCTTGCCCAATCATGTGGATGTTAGATCCAACCCATTATGGATGTTGGGCCTTCTTAATTTGTCTTCGGTGTGTAATAGTCACAGTAAATTGTATTAGTTTATACAACCAAATCTTGTAATATATACTAAATGGACCTTGTTTGTTCTAGGTGACTTACATTGTTCTTTCTTACGGTTAGGTCTTAGCAATAATTTATAAATATGAAATTAGAAAAAGTAAAAGGAAATTAGTAATGAGAAATTAGGAAAGAGAAGAAATAAGGGTGCATTTGGTTTCAATTTTCAATTTTCATTTACAATTTTGTAATTTTTAGAATTTTGTGAAAAAAAAACTAAAATTGTGAAATTATGAAATATTGCTTTGAGTTTTCATTTTCAATTATTAGTATTTTCTTCACAAAATTTCTAAAACTGAAAATTTAAAAATAAAAATTGAAAATTGAAACCAAACACACCCTAAATTAGTGGCATAAATAAAATAAAAAAGATAAGTTATTACTTTAGGCATCAAATTATCAAGTAAAGAAAAAAAAATAGAAAGCTTAATCACTTAAAACACTAATATTAGAGGATTGAGAGTAACAGTTTAATACATTATTTTTTCTAATACAATTTTATCAATTTAGTGTATATATATATATGAAATAAAAAACAAACTATTCTGCTCTAGGTGCTGCAATGTTAGGGTAGCAGGTGCTCATTGTTTCATGCGCATCAACTTGAACATACCATATCAACCATTTTATCACTTACACATGTCAGTTTGTTATTTGATGGTACAAGATCTGCAAGGTGCAGACAACAATCTATCTTTACCTGAGCAAGCACCAGTGTGTAGGGTATAGAGGTCAGATGATTATGGTGGTGGGATATGATGGTAGTCTGGGGGTCTAAGTAACGGTGATAAAAAGGTGATCAGGGTGGTGGTGACACTAAGATGGGTAGTGTGCAACATGGTTGAGGTGGTAGTGCATTGATTAATGTATAGTGGTAGTAGGAATCGTCGTTGTGAACTTTCCTCGGCAATGGCGCCAGTGTAACGCAAAGCTATGCTGGGGTTACCTTTGGGTATGCAAACAATGGTCTTGAGTGCAATCCTCCCTCCTTTGCAGTGGTTAGAGCACCAGGGTGAATACCTACAAAAATACTCAACGCTAAAGTTAGTGGGTGATAACAATAGAGAGTATAGTTAGAATGAAAATGACCTACCTCACAGGATTTTCCTTTCCCTTTTTATATCCCTTGGATACGTCCAAGAAAGTTAACCTTAAGGTTGAGGTGTAGCATACTATGTACGAGGTATTGTTAGGACTGTCCTTTAGGGACCGTACAACATTCCAAGATAATAATGCACTCACCTTATGCGCTCATCTTGACGTTAAGGCTATGACGATTCAGATTCCCAAGGTGGAGTCCTCGAAACCAATACGGGGATTCCTCCAACCATACCTCTGTTCCCCTTTAGGTTTCATGCCTGATCTAAGGAAGTTGCCGCCGAGTTCCGCCTGAAGGCTATTTGAGGTTGGGGATGGTAGCAGCCTCCCTGAGGAGGAGTCATTGGACTCATGATGGGATGGTGATCTTCAATTCGTATCATGGTTCCCTGGATTGACGTGGCTTCTGAGTCCTGCTATCCGGCATCCTCAACCCATCGTTGAGCTTCGAGGTAATGGATCATAATAGTTGAATTTTCTTATTTTTGTTGCATTAGGAAATACTTTCAAGTTAAACCAATCAACAATATGTTCTTGAAGTTCCAAAATACAATTGACTTAAGAAAAGGGTACATATATCAAAATTGTTGTATATTCCATTACTGGTTGCATTCATTGATAAAAAATTATTTAATGATTAAAAAACTGTTGTTAAATTAAAGTTATTTATATTTTAGCTTTATAAGATTGTCTTCATATTTTGTTATATTTTTTACTATGTCAACCAGAGGTAGAGACAGTAGAGGTTAGTATCTTGGCTGACATCAATCTATCCAACCCTTACCCATATTATGATATTTATAGGGGTCAGGAAGTATCCGCCATAAATCTGAGGCATATCACTACACCATGCTTAACTTTTAGAAACATTTATTAATAAGAGCTGTTGTTAAAACATTTTAGTAAATTCAAAAGGTGCTATTAAGAATGTAATTAAAAGGGTTATTAAAAACTTTCTAGTACCATTTCTACAAGTATAGTGTATAGTCCATGTTACTAAATAGTTTTACTAATACTTTAATTTTTTGTGATTTAGTAACATTTTTCAAATGTTACTTAATATCAATTATGTTGTAGTGATGCACTAAGGCATCAATAGGGACAACAAATTGGAGTTGGATTGAGGAGAGGGAGGATTTGTTGAGATAAGCCCATGTTAGCTGTTTATAAAACCTAAACAAATAGAAAGTCCCTCGCCATTGAGGTTTTAAAGAGCGAAGAGAATATAGATGAACCAATATCCATATAAGTTTTATATTGGAAACAATTACTCCTTCCACTTTAATTTATCTATCTAGTTTTTTATTTTTTTTATAAGAATATTTGACCATTTCCTTGTAACAAGTAATTAGTCCTTGGGAAAACCACCCCAAA